>JAURVB010000836.1:0-32945 GCA_033002965.1 Piper betle
TAGCCTTAAGACAGGTCCTGTAGTTATAGCTGTTTTTAATTCCTCAAAGGCTAACTTCGACCGTGGAGTCCATTCAAACGAATCCTTCTTCAGCATGGTAGTGAGTGGCTCAGCAATGCATCCATATCCCTTTATAAACTTCCTGTAATAACCACTCAACCCTAAGAATCCTCTCAGCCCTTTGATGTTATTGGGAAGAGGCCAATTAGCCACCACTTCGATCTTTTCAGGATCCATTGCTACTTCTCCATTGGATATAACATGCCCTAAGTAGCATATCTTGCTTTTAGCATATTCACATTTCTCTTTTTTTAAGAATAGGCTGTTGCTGCGAAGAATGTCAAAGGTGAGCCGAAGGTGTTGTAGATGAGATTCCATGTCAGCACTAAACACCAAGATATCATCAAAAAATACAATAATGAACTGTCCTAAATGTTTATCAAAAATACAATTCATCAAGGATTGGAAAGTAGAAGGAGCATTTGTCAAACCGAATGGCATGACAGTAAATTCATAATGTCCTTTATGAGTTTTAAAAGCAGTCTTATAGACATCCCTTTCAGCCATTCTAATTTGATGATAGCCTGATCTAAGGTCAAGTTTAGAAAAGACAACAGCACTACATAATTCATCTAATAAGTCATCAATCAATGGTATTGGAAACTTATCTTTAATTGTTTGCTGGTTTAGGGCCCGGTAGTCTATGCACATCCTCCATGTTCCATCTTTTTTTTAACAAGCAATGCTGGGGATGAGTAAGGGCTTTGACTGTGTCTGATGATTCCAGCTTGTAGTAACTCAGTAACTTGTTTATCCAATTCAGCCTTCTGCAAAGGTGGATATCTATAGGGCCTCAGTGTTACTGGTTGTGCTCCTTCTTTCAAGGGAATTGAATGATCATGAACTCTGGTTGGAGGAAGTCTCGTTGGCTTATCAAACAGTTCTGCATAGCTATCTAATAATGAAGTAAGATCCTGATGGGAAAAATCGATTTCACTGCACTTTGGAGGAATCTGTGCTAAAGCTGTTAATTGTAATAGCACTCCTTGTTTTTTTAATGGCTGCCTTTAGTATCTTCTTCGAATCCACCAATTGCAAGGGAGCTTTTTTGATCCTGTTAATAATAGCTTCTTGCCCTCATAAGTAAATGACATTTGTAATTGAGAGAAATCCCATACAATAGGCCCTAATGTCCTTAACCACTGGATTCCTAAAACAATATCATACTCCTTGAGTGGTAGCAAATGAAAATCAGCTGTAAGTTGAACCCCTTGAACTACTATTGGAATTTTTCTGCAAGTGCCTGCACTTCGTAGCCTTTCTCCATTAGCCACTATCACATCCAATGCTCTGGTATCCTCTGCTGGTAGCTTCAACTTAACCGCCAGTGTGGAATCTAAGAAATTATGAGTAGAGCCTGAATCCACCAATATCTGAACTAATTGCTTCTGGATAATTCCTTGGAATTTCATAGTTTCCGGTGTAACTTCTCCTGTAAATGCCTGTAATGACAGCTTCAGTAAATCTGCCTCATCCATTAATTGCACATTCTCCTCTTCTTCACTCACATTGTCTTCTTCTTCACATTCCTCTACTTCCTCATGTACTGCTTCAATTGAAAATAATTTCTTACACTTGTGACCAATGCTGAATTTGTCGTCACAATGGAAACAAAGTCCCTTTGCTTTCCTATCCACCATTTCCTCCACTGTGAGTCTTTTTACTGGCTGTTTCCTTGCTGAAACAAAATTAGTACCATCCATTTTTGTATCTGAAGGTTCCCCTTTAGGCCTGAATTCTCCTGGTGGAAATAGAACCTTCCTTTCTTTCAGCTTAGCTTCATAAAGTTTAGCAAATCCTAGGGCAGCACGAACTGAAGTAGGTTTTTGAGCCTTAACATCATACCTCAAGGTAGTTTTTAACCCCCTTATAAACAAACTAACTTGTTGTTCAGGAGTAACATTTCCAGCTTTGGTAACCAGCTTGATAAAAGTGGTATAATAATCCTGCACTGATCCAGATTGCCTCCAATTTGATAACTCCTCAAAAAAATCATCAAAATCTGAAGTGCCGTACCTTGCTAGAATCTCTTTCTTGAATTCCAACCATGTTAACACCCCTTGCTCCTTTTTATTAAGTTGATACCATAGTTGAACTTCATCATCCAAATGATAAGAGGTGATAGGAACCTTATCCCTTTCAGTAATGTGATACAATTCAAAATATTGTTCACACAATCCCAACCAAATAACTGGATCTTCCTTTCCATTATATCTTCTGAATTTCAGACGGCCTACATGATTCAACACCCTTGGATCTCCATGATTATTTACATTATCATAAGCATTGAAGGAAACCACCTCAGATCTCAATTCATTTCTCACCACCTCATCAGTAACATCATGCATTTTGGAAACCTCAATTCGAGTTAGTCTAGTATTCATGGAATTTATAGAGTCCTGAACCACTTTAAGCACTTTTGTACAAGCATCAATTGAATTTTGCAAGTGTACTTGTCCAATAGCTAAATTGGTGAAATCTGGTAAAGTAGAATTTACCTCAGCATCATTTTTCACCAGTAGATCCCTCATTGATCGTGCCTGCTCTGATACCAATTTGTTGCAGTCCTCCGGCTTAGGAAGGATGCCAGGGCTGGTGTTGGTCACGTCTCGAAGGGAATTCATCATTCAGCTCGAAATAGAAGAATTGGAAGGAAGGAACACAGGAGAATTACAGAGGAAGAGAACAGAGAAGCAGAGAGCAGAGGAGAAAACGCAGAGAGGAATGAAGAGGAAGAGTTGGAGAAGATGCAAATATCTTTTTCATTGCTTTCTTTTCTGTACATCCTTTCTTTTTTATATCTTTTCCACAATTCGAATTGATTACAAATTTTTTATCACAACTACTTCAATTTCGAATTTAAAACTTTAACAGCTTTTCAAAAGTTGCAACAACATTTCCCGCCAAAATGTAACCGACATTACTACCATTCAAATTTTATTCCGTAATATCTATATCAGTTACCTTCTGTATCAACCCCTGCTTGGTCATATGTTCTCTTGTTCAATCCCAGCAAATAAGATCCAAATCCCCCTGCACACCATCAAAGGCAATCAATCTCAAACCAACAACCTCATCAATAGTTTTTAACGTAAATAAAGTTCAACACTTTAAAAATTGACACCACACGGAAATATAATGTATGTTTGAGTAGCAATTAAATTAGCAAAAATTGTTGCTATCATTAAAATTTTTTTGCATACACTGTTGCACTCATTTTCTCATTTTTAGATAATCACTTTTTAGCTATCATCTTAAGGAAACAAATTAAGTTCCTCGTAAAAAAATTATTTAATTTTTATTTTATTTTAATGAAATAAAATTTGGAAAAAATACACAATTTTCTTTATAACTAGGCTCTCACTGCAGGCTTAGCCAAAGGAATTATTGTTAATCAAGTGAAAAAAAACTAATTCTGGTTGTTAAAATAAATAGTTAAAAACTTCTTAATAGTTTTTTTCTTTTTTCGTTAATTCAACAAAATAAAAATAATAAAGTAATAAAAATATTGGCCAGCCTCTTCCTTCCTCCTTAGCCATGACTGCCGCTCCCTCCTTAGCCATCCCTTCTCGCCCATCTCCCCACTCCCACGAATAAATACCCAGGGCACAAGAGATGCAGCTTATTCTATGATTGATTTCCTGTTTTTTGTTGACAACTTTGCATGATTTTGTATTTAAGATAAAGGTTGTTGCTTTTGTATTATTTATTATTTATTTATTTTTATTTTTATTTTGAGGTAGAAGATGATAGCAATGATATATAACATCTGCGATGTTCTTACTTTACTTGGATGTAGTAAGATTTACATGACGAAGGAGCTCTCCCATTATTTAAAAGGGGAACCTTAGTTAATTTGAATTAGCTATGTATGCTTTCTGAACAGATATACTGATTTGTTAATCACTTTGCTAATTTTCTGGCAATCATGAAGATATGGGCTATGATTAATATAAATAAATGGATCTGCCATGCATATAGTTTCGGTTAGAGGAACCTTCATTATATGAGGCTAAGTGCAAATTTTTTGTAGGCCCTGGGTTTTGTATTGTTTCTATCAAGCTTCAGATCATTATAAGCTCTCACGCTCTTCCCAACTAGTAAAAATGATGCTTTTACTAAGTTTCGTGTCGATTAACTAGGCTACAGTTTAGTCCACTGATTAAATCCTAGCTGTGCACACTCCCTACCGATATGATTAAAAATAAATGAGGAAATTGAAACGAGTTGTTCTGTGGTCATATTTTGGATTGAAAAATCTTATATCTGCATTCCATTCGGTATATAAGATGTTATGTGCATCGTTACTGTTACAATGCCTTTGTGACATTGTTTAGATGTTAGGTTATCCTGTCTTGACATTGTTTCTGACATTGTTTGTGTTTTTTTCACATACATGTCAATCCTAAATTATGTGAGTTTCTGTTTCAGTGGAGGCCTCGAGCTTCTTTGCCAATCCGTTAAGGTTCATCACGTTGATGTGAAGTTCAAAGATGGAGAAAAGACGGCAGATTCTTTTCTTGGAAAAAATTAAAATTCTTATTTGAGCACGCCATTGTTAAGTAGAATTTATCTATTATGGTATATGCTGCAGTTGAAAATGAAAGATTTGCTTTCGTGGGTTCGTACAAACTTATTAAGGAGAGGTCTGAGATGTTCATAAAAGGAGACACAGTATATTCCCCCCATTGTAATCTCCTACTCTATTTCCTTCTACATTTCCAATCTCTTTGTGAATAAAAAGTTTATCCTCTTGAAGTGTGTACCATGAAGGGAGTAATTTTATCTGCAGGCGTCCAGGAGTTTTAGTTCTCATAAATGATTGTGACTGTGAGTTGTGTGGTCAGCTGGATGCAACACTCGAAGAGAAGGATGTGGTCATATTTATTTCAACTTTACATGGTGGTTAAGCATTTTATAGACAGGGTGTTATACTGTTATTTGTACTGTTGAGCATTTTCTAGGCAGCGTATTTGGATTGCAAATGTTGTTCCAAGATACTCCACACATCAAGATTCTCAACTTCTCTCTTGCATCAACCGATTATGTTTAGCTGCGAACTATAGGGAGAAACTTTATTGGCTTTGTATCATTTTGATAGTATTTAACTGGCTGCAGTATGAAGCATTTCCACATTTGTATTTCTCTGCTTATTATGCAAAAAAAGGAATTTTATTGATCATATGGGATTTTGAAAGAACGATATCCACTGTCTAAGACAAACACCACAGTAAGTTGCAACATTTTCTTATCTTAATGTTGAAACAAACCTCTTCTCATCTCACTGCATTTAAAGAATGATATTCATTGTCTCCGGCTGAAAACATCACATTTAAGTGGTAGTATCATGTTTTCAGACATTGCACAACCAACATTAATTTGTTTACACTTCTACCATCTCTTGATTGAGTGCCATGTATCTCCATCTCTCCTTTTCTAGAAAATCAGCATCCAAGAACTTTGCCGTAAAAGCTCACAGTCTATAAACATCTTCAAAATCTGCCAAAAACCCTATTGAAACAGTTACTACTTGCACTCCAATGGCAGCTTTCTATTTTCTTTTATTGTCTCCAACAATGAGCGGTGACTTAGATTTCGTCTCTAGCACTCTCTGCTTGTCGTAATCGTACTTCTCAGAGAACCAAATATTTTGCAGGAAGCCATAGCTCAAGGAGATGTTATTCCTATCTGCAAGCTTCTGAACTAGGGCAGGTTCAATACTCTCTCCATTCCAATCAAATATGTTGAATGCCAGTGAGGGGGCCCTGTCAAACTTAAGCTTGGGGCCATATATCCTCAGTAGAGGAATCCCACTCTCTGCATGAGTATGCCGGAGCTTCATGAGTGCACTCACCAACCAGTTTGCCAGGTACCTTATTCTACTGCTGATGAGTATAAGTCCCAGTGAATCTGCATGATCCAACCCCCAACATCCAATCTTCAAGCTCCCATCTATTTCTTGTGAATGAAAATAATTGTAATTTTCGGTCTTTGATATTGATTCTGGTTTGTCCAATTCAATTATCTCTGACGATACATCAAGTCTTTCTCCCACTTCAAGCTGCCTTCGATCAGAAAGTGAGCATGTTATAACATCTTCCATAGGCCGTGATTCTGCGCCTGATGAATCTTCTTGAAGCAAAGAAAGAGCTGTTGGTGGTAGAATGCTGACTATGCCAATGCTTTTCGCCATTGCCGAAGCTTCTATGGAGGAAATGGTGGACTTCTTCACAAAGAGGCATCCGAGCCCCGATGGGTCTTCTCCAAACACCCTGAAAGAAGAGCAGATGATCAAATCTGGATGGATGAGTGAGAGTCCCAGAGTATCCATGCCTTTGGGGCCTAGAGCAGAAGCATCCAGCAATGCATGCCAACCATTCTCTTGGGCAATGGTCATCCATAAGTAAGAGTAGCGAGCTCCAGTGATTTGTGATTGGAGAGGGAAGACAAACAAGCCTTTCTTCTTCTTTCTCTTCTTCTGATTACCAACCACCATCTTCCTAAGCTTGTCGGTGTTAATCCTCAAGCTAGCCCAGGAAAACTGATCTGACATGATATACCTCCTCTTTTACAAGAGCTGTCTATCATTTCTCTTACTGCTTCAATTTCATGATCATACACTGTCAGAAGCCTCTTGTTGGCCTGAAAAGGATAGGATTCTTCAAGCAACTTGAAGGCCAAAGCTCTGTTAGCTGTGAACACCATTTGGCAGTCATTCTCGGAGAGGTTAAGGAATTCCATGATCCTGTTTCTGATTGCATACTCAAGAGGAGTTTCGTGTGCCCGTACAGTAGTGAGAGTTGAGGATCACTGATTTGTATGAGATGTCAAAGAAAACTGATTGAGAGAGGTTGGAAGTATGTAATGTAGAAGGTGCCAAGCACGTCTGCTGTTGTGGGAAGTTGGAGAAGAGACCAAGCCCGTTGCAGTCAAGGAATACACGGTTGAATACAGACAATGATAAGCAACACTAAAATTTTCTCCCACGATAAGATGATATTGCAATAGTTGCTTAATCAAGAAGGTCAAGCAATTTATCTCATCACCGCAAGAAGAAATAACAGTATGTACACACATCTGTGGTAACTCCTGATCTGACGCAGAAACTCCTCATATTCATAACCTGGTTTATGAAAATTTTGACAATCAAATTGTTGAATTTGTAGAGAGACTATGTGCAAGTATTCAATGCAGACGAGGGTAAGGAAGCTAGGAGCAGCATCACTCTGGCAGGTGTATATGCATTATGATAAGGGAAAGAATTTATATGTCAATAATTACAACTGAGCACACTTTATTTGCATTATGAGAAGGGAAAAACAAGCTTAACAAAAAACAAGGCGGTACCTTAGATGAATTAGTAAAATGCATTTGAAAAGCAGTTAAGAATTGCTCGCATTTTTGGATTGTGCAAGGTCCTGATTGCCAAACAAAAGGGAGAGAAAAATCAGTAGAAGTTCAGCAGTCTTAACTCTAACGCGTAAATAATCACTACCAGTTAACAACGTAGATTCACCGTCCAAATTAGCACTACATTGCCTCATTGCAAAATAAGCAAAGCTACACATTTTTGGTACATCAATCTTCATAAAATACGCGTTTTAGGAAGCCAATCTTTCCTGTGTTGTTTGATCTGCTGCTCCAGTTTTGGGCAGTTGAAAACACACAGGCGATAATAAGTTGGGAGGGGGTCCGTCGTCTGGTCGGGCTTCTACCTGTTCACAATCTAGAAAATATATGTTTCGCAGGGACGTGTGGTCATTGAGGCCTGTAGGAAAGTATTGGAGATTCTTGCATGAATATACTTCAAGTACTTGAAGCAAGGGAGGAAGCCCTGTCTCAGGGAACGACAACAACTCCGGGCAGTCGCTGATTTTCAGTGATTGAAGGGAGGCGATGGTGAGCAATGCCTTGGGTAGATGGGTCAGGTTTGGGCATTTTTTTATCACCAAACTTGTCAATGTAGGAAGGGAACTAGATGTGGAACCAGCCTCATCATCCCCCACCAGTGGAAGCAATTCCCCTGCAATGCCCGTCATTTCCATGGTCCGTAAACGAGGTAGGTTTTGAAGAGACGCCACTTTTAGGGCTTCCAGTTGGTCGCCTGAGAAGGTGATGGATTCGAGAGACGTAAAGTGGCGCAACCCCTCCGGGCTGAATTTCAACTTGGGGCATTCCTCTATATCCAAGCCTCTCGAGGATAGGGAACATACTGCCGCAAGCCTCACAATCAAATGGCATTGCCAATGATATAAGTTCATGTTCACATCCCGAAGAAATGGACAGCTCCTTCAATGATGTGAGCGAAGACGACGACCCAGGATGAAGTCCCCCGAGCAGAGTGAGGTTAGGTAATGACCTGAGCATCAACTCCCGTAGAATCGGCATATGATCAACATATATCATCTTTAACTCTTTGCAATCTTCAATCTGTAATTCTTCCAACCCAGGTACCAGCACCATGCAAATATCCCTCAAACTGGAGCAACCCCTAAATGTAAGCTCCTTCAGTTTGGGAAGGTCCAATATCGATGATGCGAGAGAAGAGCTGGAATTCCCAAGAGATGGACTGATTGACAATGTGGTTAAATCTCGACAGTCTAACACCACAAGTTTAATCAAGTTTGGAACTCCCATGGAAACATCTTTTAACTTGAGGCAACTCTCAATCTTAAGCCGCTTCAGTGAAGGAAGCTCCAGATCCACCATTCTGTTTATCCCCTCGAGTGCTTTCATAACTAAATTCTTGAGAACAGGGAAGCTCAAAGCGGACAGCCATTTTGGAATCCTTCCACCACGATAGTTGCGGAAAGATAAGGACTTGAGCGACGTGGGATGAGGCTCAAGTGCATCAAGCACCCTTGCCTCCAATTCTCTGTCAGCAACATCTGAAACATCTTCTAAATCATTAATACTATCATGAGATTCATGACCTTCATTACCCCAGTCGAAATGTATTTCATCAAGTACTTTTTTCAAGTTAGCCATCAGCGCATGTTCAACACTTTGTAGATTTGCCAGACATGAGATAACCAGTTCGCCTTGGAGCTTGTTCATGTCCTTGAGCTCTTCGATGCCATGTCCTTCTTCTCTTCCAACAACGAATCTATCGAGTTTCTGAATGCATGTTAGGTTTCCTATGTTGCGTGGTAATGACTTGAGACTTCTGCAAACAGAAATATCTAATGCAAGATATTGTAATATTGCATATTGATTCTGGTAGACAAGATATTGAACTCCCGTAAAGCTGCAACTCCCTTAGATGTTGAAGTTTTCCTATCTCACTTGGCAAGTGTGAAATAGAACAGCAACCTGAAAGGTATAACAATTGTAATTTTTGAAGTTTGCAAATGAAATTAGAATTAATGCTAAATATGGAGGTACCATTAAGCCAGAGTCTTTGTAAACTTTGGAGACTTCCTATATTATCTGGCATGCAAGTAAGGTTGTCACACCAATTGAGATCCAACGTCAACAGATTGGATAGTTTGACAATTGAGCTGGGCAAAAATGATAGATTTTGCATTAGGCTGAGACGTAGAAACCTTAAATTCTGGAGGTTTCCCATGTGAGTCGGTAGGGCACTAATATTCCAGCAACCATGGAGGTCAAGTGTTTGTAAATTATGAAGCTCGCAGAACGAATCAGGGAGACTTTGAAGGTTAATACAACCATGAGAGATTGAGGTACCGAAGGTGCTTTAAGTTCCCCACAGAACTTGGTAGCTCCCGAAGGTGATTGTCACTTAGATCTAAAACACGCAAGAGTGTCCATTTAAGTTTATTCACGTCAAGCAAATGCTCTCCAAGTACCAAAAGAGTACGAAAGCACGTGGCTTCATCAAACATTTCAATGTTCACTTCTTTATCTATCAAGGATAGATGTCGGATACTTCTCATATGCGTGTATGATTTGCTGCCTTTGGCTGAACGACTAAAAAATTTACCTGAAACCAAGCATGCTAGACTATGTAGGAGGTCGTGCACCCTACCATCTTCTTGAATGATACACCTTCTTTGCAACTCAATATAATAACTACACCCAATGTCTTCCAACATTCCTCCCTCTCCAGATTCTATTAGACCTTCCGCAATCCATAGTCTAACTAAATTATCTTTTCTAAACAAATAATCAGTAGGGAAAATTGCGAAGTAATGAAAACAACGTTTCAAAGAAGAAGGCAAATAATGGTAACTCAATTTCAGGACCCGTAAGATTCCATCTTTTGCCACATCCATTGATTCCCATATTTTATTTTCTAATGTACTTTCCCACATTTCCACCGGAGCAAACCGTAAGGAACTTCCAATGACCTTGACTGCCAGAGGAACTCCTTTACATCTTTCCACAATTTTTGCTCCTATTCTTTCTAACCTTTCGTCAACCACTCCACCAAAAGCTATCTCTTTGAACATAACCCAACAATAATTGTCCTCTAATATTTGCAACTCGTATATCTCCTTGTCATTAATAGCATGCCCAATGTTTTTATTACGAGTGGTGACAAGAATTTTGCTTCCTTCTGTACAATGAGTAAATGCCCCCTTGAGCTTCTCCCATGCATCTACAGTCCACATGTCATCGAGTACAAACAAAACTTTCCTGGCAGTTACCATGCCTTTGAGATGGTCAAGCAGGGCTGCAGTTGTCATCTTGGAAGATTTTTCCTTGCTAATATACTCAATAAGCTCTCTTACAACCCTGCTAAAGTCGAAATCATCAGAAACACAAGCCCAACTTTGCATATCAAAGTGGCTTTTGACCCTTTCATCCATAAAGACAAGACGGGCAAGAGTAGTTTTCCCTACTCCTCCCATACCCACTATGGAAACCACCGAGTAGTTCCTACTTGAATCATTAGGATTCATTAACAACTTTATTACATGATCCTTATCCTCCTGTCGACCATAGATCTCGGACTCATCCACCAAGGGACCAATATCCTCTCCATTTTTCACAGGAAAACTTGCCACTGGGGTCCCCGCCAATGTTTGTGGCTGAAGGTTCAGCTCCGTTGCATCTTTTACAACTTCCTCTAGACTGCCAATTATTTTTTTTATGCTTTCTGAAATTGTCTTTTTTTGGGAGGTACAGTCTGCCATGATATCCCCAAGAGTGTATAAACTGGCCGCTTGATGATCCAGTGAGTGGTAATTCTGGGCTTCTAATTGCTTCTGGGAGGCATATTCAGGGCTGCGAATTGCCTGATTCAGGGCTGCTAATTGATTCTGGGCGGTATAGGCTGCTTGATTCTTGGCTGCTAATTGCTTCTCAATCCGAACACGCTCGATGTTCATGTCATCAACGAAGTCCTCTATGCAGTAGAGAAGTTCCCTTAGATCGTCCATCCAACCACTTACGCTTCCTTCAGTTTGGCTTCTCCACTCAGCGTCATGGAGCACATCTTGAATCCTTTTTAATCTCTTCTCAAGAGTTTTCAGCTCTCGATCAATGTCCCAAAAGCTCAACAGGTCAGTGGAATTGAAGATCGGGTGCATATCTTGTAATATATTACGAAAACAACTGGCGAGAGCAGCTTCTGGCTTCACTGGGAACGCCATGAGCTTCTCAACGAGTCTAATTACTTGATAATCCAAATGACTAATTCAACACCTAAAATTTGTAGAAAAAAGGCAAGACAAAAATAGTAAAAGATAAATTGTTGAATCATCGAGCTCGGATAATTCAAGGCGAGAATGGACTCCAGCAAGATGGTAAATCCTATCATGTGTATAAATAATTCAGCAGCCTATCAAAAAGCATCCAAAGGATTAAACAAGTGCATGCACACATTAGAATATCGAATGATTTGATGACTCTAACTTCAAACAATTCAACTCAAGTCCACTATTCTTTCAAATGAAAAATTGGTAACTATCCATGTGAGAGCATGGAGACTTAACTTCTTTCTTAGTTACAACTGAAAAACAGGGCATATGCCAAGCAAATGATCAATTGAAACACAACAACGACTTCAAACAATTCAAGTAAAATAAATATTTTGCTCTGAAAAAAACGAGATTACAAATATAGTGAGATAAACAAACCTTGCGATTGGTGATACAGGCCCAGATGACCGCAGTGGAGGAATACACAGGTTATGGCTTCCCTATGGTCATCAAAATGGTCTCGTTCCCTTGCCATTAGCTCCACAAAAAGCCTCCCCATCACTTATTACGAAACTGCCACGAAAGAAAATGGCAGACTGGACTCCGGGCCACATTGTCGGCCATGATCACAGAAAAAAGAATATTTAATTAAAATACTAAAATTATTCTTAAAGCAAAAAAACATTAATAAAAAAGTAAAACATTTTTTTAAAGAATTATTGACGTCGTCCCTATATGGGCAGCAATTTGGCTTAGATCACTATCTACTCATCGTTGGAAGAGTCTTGTCCCCAAAGAAAAAGAAAATTATCTCGAGCTAGCCTTTGGGTCAAGTAATATAAAATATTGCTCCCCTTTTCCAATAAAACTCGATTGAAAATTACTAAGAAAACTATCATGAAATATATAACTTTTTATCAGAAAAGAAAAGGGAGGAAAATTTTTAATATTACCAAAATTGGGGAAATCAAAATAATTACCAAAAAAAGGGAAAAATTTTGAATTGTTAAAATACCCCCATTTTAAAAAATAAAATAAATTCATCAAAATTTTAAGAAAGTAAAAAAATTAAGGCGGCTACCCCTTAACCTTAGGTGACCCGTTCTGGCTGCCCACAGCTAGTGGCGACAGGAACATCCATCGTTGGCCAAGCGCCAGACATTAGCCACCACATGGTTGTTGGTGGTCAGCAGCCACAGTTAATTTTTTTTAATTAGAGGGCAATTTTATCATTATCAAATAATTTTCTCTTGTTGTTTAATTATGCTTAATTCTCCCATCAGGTAATATCAAAATATTTCTTCCCTTTTCTAGTAAAAATCTCAAATATCATTTATTTTTAAAGCTAAATTATCAAATAATTTTCTCTTTTGGTTAATTATGCTTAATTAGCAGCTTCTCGCCCTTTCTCCAAGCCTTTGTCTTCGATCACTGAATGCATGACCGATAACTAGCTGAAGGTCTTATCACCCTTTCTTCCTTGCCTACTCCTCCATACTTCGGTTGCTGAACTCCTGGCCAAACTCAAACTAAATTCTTCTTCACTTCAACACTTCAAACTAATCTTCAATAACAATATTTGATTTGGTTGTTTGGTCTTTTTCTTCACTTTGAGTTTTCATAAGACTTATTTCCACGATAAGTAGACTCCAATGGTTGTAGTTGGTATTAATCCTAATGAAGCATTTACTTTAGCTTGGTATGTAAATCTTTAAGTCTTTTAACTCATCCCTTGTAGTCCATGCATCTTTTTTGCTTTATACCTACACAAGTGATAGTCTAAAAATAATGTAAGATATCGTATCATAGAATGTATATGCTAACGATGCCCATGTTATTGAACCTATGACAAACTAATGATTGATAACCTACATGAGTTAGTCGTTTTCATTAATTAATCATTACAACTTTTTAATATAAGGGTAATCTTATCATTATAATAACATCTTCCCTTTTTGGTAATCAAACCAGATTCTCCCACTGTCTAGTAATATAAAAAATATTCCCATTATTTGGTAAAAAACTCTATAATCTATTTTCTTTTCAATTAGGATATATCTTTAAATTAAAATTAATAGTCGTGTTTCTTTTCTTTACTTTAGTAGTCGTGGAATGAGGAAATTAATGATTAAATTAATCTCTTATTGATATGCTAATTATAAAAGAATAAAAATAAATTGACTATTACTTATTTTACTTGTTGGTACAATTATTTATTAGCATGATTAATTTTTTTCCTCGCGTTGATTTGGATGGCAATAATTTATTAAATAATAAATTATTATCAGTTTATTTGTCGGTAATCAATTCAATAATTTAAGATATATGTTATACTAGTATCATATGTCAGATCATATCGTTTAATACATATATCTCAAAAGTCATACGTGTTAACAAATAATTATTTATGACTCTCAATTTAGGATTCTCGTCTCGTTCATGGTACCTTCAGTCAGCTTTCCATGTTCATATAATAACTTGAAATATTATATATTCTTATTTTTGCAACCTTGGTCGGCCTATGCCCAAATTCAACCACCATATGCCGAGCGTAACTGATGTCAATGAATTAACTCAATCTGACGCGGGGCTGCACCCTTAAATTTATTTGAAAGATGAAAAATCTTCCCTCATCTATTAAAAAAGTATTAAAGAGCAATAGCACAAAACAATTCATTATAAACTTGTGATATCGAGAGGGTGAATCAGTGACAATTATTATTAACTATAGGTCATTCGTCACGTAGTGCCTGTGCGCATACATGAGATTAAAGCTATGGATGGGGCAACCACCCCTCATGGTAAAATTAGAGATCAACATAAGCTCGTAATCATTAAAAATATAATAAATAATGATATAAAATATATTAACTTGTTTCTTGTTATTATACGATTTTGTGGTTTTAACACTAACGCAATTATTCTACGATTTAGAGGCTGTGGAATTCTATATTTTTGTAGTTGGTTTATTTTATTGCATCATCAATTTATTTTTATGGTTAATAATCTTATTAAGCAACATAAATTTCAAGTTGTTTATTTATTTCAATTTATTTTCGTTTAATTACACCTCATTATAATTACTTCTCTGTTTTGTCATGTTATGATTCAATGTGAATACAATTTTGTTTTTATGTCCTTGTATATTTTTAGATAAGGCGGGTCTTTGTGGGTCTTTACAATAACAATTTTTTCATGGCTCGATTTTAAAAAATCTAGCGGTATAAAATATTCCTATTTTGGAGGGATGAGAAAGTGACGGATTGGAGGGACGTTAAGTGGTGCAACCATTTAGGGCTGAATTTCAACTCCGAGCTTTACTGTACATCCAAGAGTCGGGAGGTTAGGGAACATTCTGCCAC
The DNA here is from genome assembly GCA_033002965.1 of Piper betle. Lineage (NCBI taxonomy): Eukaryota > Viridiplantae > Streptophyta > Magnoliopsida > Piperales > Piperaceae > Piper > Piper betle. Next base: position 15,032 of record JAURVB010000836.1, read on the forward strand.
ACTCCTCGGGGAGCAATAGATCATCATCATACCATTCGAGTTCATGTTCACATCCACAACAAATGGCATTGCCAATGATATAAGTTCATGTTCACATCCACAAGAAACGAGCAGCTCCTGCAATGATGTGAGTGAAGACAACGAGCCCGGATGAAGTGCCCCGAGCAGAGTGAGGTTAGGCACTGACTTCAGTGTCAAACACCCCAGATTCGGCATGATAAGGTCCAATATCGATGATGCGAGTGAAGAGCTGGAATTCCCAAGAGATGGACCCTTTGACAAGCTAACACACAAAGGTTTGCCCCACAGAAACATCTTTTAACTTGACGTAGCTTTCAATATGTAGCAGCTCCAATGAAGGAAGCTCAGCATCTGTCATATGTTTATCTCCTCGAGTCTTTCCATAACTAACCTCTTGAGACTTGGGAAACTCAAAGTGGACATCCATTTCGGAATCCTTCCACCACGATAGTTGAGGAAAGATAAAGCCGTGAGCGATGTGGGATGAGGCTCAAGTGCATCAACCACCTTTGCGTCAATTTCTCGATCAACAATATTTCATCAAGTATTTTTTTTCAAGTTAGCCATCAGCGCATGTTAAACACTGTACATTTTCCCAATGTAAGATTATTAGTTTGCCTTGAAGCTTGTTCATGCCCTTGAGCACTTCGTTTCCATGTCCTTCTTCCCTTCCAACAACCAATCTTCCCTGTTTCTCAATGCATGTTAGGTTTCCTATGTTGCGTGGTAATGAATTGAGCTCAACCAGAAATATCTAATACTCGTATATTGCGGACATTGCATATTGATTCTGGTCGACAAGATATTGAACTCCAGCCAAGCCACAAATCCCTTAGATATTGAAGGTCTCCTATCTTGTTTGGTAAATGTGAAAGAGAAAGGCAACCTGAAAGGGTATAACAAACTGTAATTTTTGAAGTTTGCAAATAAAATATGGAAGTACCAAGAAGATTCAGCGTATGTAGATTGGATAGTTTGACAATTGAAGCTGACAGATATTTCATCTGGCTGAGAGGTAGATACCCTAAATTCTTGAGGTTTCCCATATCAGTCGGTAGGGCACCCTTTGCAAGCCAAAGGAACTCCTTTACATCTTCCACAATTTTTTATCCTATTCTTTCTAACCTTTCGTCAATTACTCCACCAAAAGCTTTCTCTTTGAACAAAACCCAACAATGTTTGTCCCCCAATGTTTCTAACTTGTATCTCCTCATTAATAGCATTCCCAATATTTTTGTCTTGAGTGGTGACAAGAATCTTGTGTCCTATCTCACAATGAGTAAATACCGCCTTAAGCTTCTCGCATGCTCCAACCACCCACACATCGTCAAGTACAAACAAAACTTTCTTAGCCACTGCCGCATCATTGAGACTGTCAAGCAGGACTGCAATTGTCATCTTGGAAGTATTTTCTTTGGTGGCATACTCGTTAAGCTCCCTTTCAACCCAATTAAGGTCGAAATCATTAGAAACACAAGCCCCTAATTAAAGAATCTTTTGACCCTTTATCCTGAAAGACGAGTTGGGCAAGAGTAGTTTCCCCTACTCCTCCCATTCCCTTTATGGAAATCACTGAGTAGTTCTTGCTTGAATCATTAGGATTCATTAACGACTCTATTGCATGATCCTTATCCTCGTGTCGACCATAGATCTCATACTTATCCACCAAGGGACCAATATTCTCTCCATCTCTAACAGCAATTGCCACTGGGGTTCCTGCCAATGCTTTTTTTTTCTGGGAGGCATAATATTCCTAGATGTCCCCAATAGCCCAATAGTGTATTCATTAGCTGCTTCAGAATGACCCCACAAGTGGTGATTCAGGGCTGCTAATTGCTTCTCCATCTGCACACGCTAGATGTTCATGTCATCCACGAAGTCCTCCTTGCAGTAGAGCAGTTCCCTTCGATCGTCCATCCAATGACTTAAGCATAAAATCCAATCATGTGTATAAATAATTAAGTAGCCTAACAAAAAGCATCCAAAGGTTTAAACAGGTGCCAACATTAGCATATCAAATGATTTGATGCAGGCAACATCTAAAATTTCCCTGTTTTCTCGTTTTCAAATGAGAAATTGGTAACTACTCAAGTACAAGCATGGAGACTTCATCTCTTTCTTATTTGCAACTTAAAAACAGGGGCACATGGCATGCAAATGATAGAATATTGAAACAGAAGGACTTCAAAAAGACTCAAGTAAAACTGTAAAACAAGTATTTTGCTCTGAAAATAAAAAACAAGAATGTAAACATAGTGAGGATAAATGAACCTTGTAATTGGGGATAAACCCAAATCACAACAGTGGAGGAAGACACAGGTTTTGGCTTCCTAATGATTGGCCAAAATGGTCTCTTACTCTATTCTACTTGCAAGAAGAGGTCCTGCATTATTCATTATTGTTGGGGAGGACCCCAACAATAATTAAGCTGCATTACTTATTGTCGGCCCTGGTCATGCCTCCATTATTAATTATTAAGTTTGAAAATTGAAAATTACCATTAAAACTACCACAAAAAATTATTGATTTTTTATTTTATTTTTTCAGATTAAGTGAAAGTAATTGAATTTTCGAAGTTAGAACTCTTTGGTTTTAATTTTAACAAGGGCTGGACTGCTAGAAAGTGTTGTAGGTCAAACAAATTGTTTGATGTTATTTATTCTGATATATGGGCAACAATCTGCTAGAAAGTGCTGCAGTCAAACACATTGTTTGATATCATTTATTCTGATATATGGGGAACATTGATAGTTCCTAATCGTGGTCATTTTAATTATTATGTACTATTTGTTGATGATTACAACCACATAACATGGTCGCCTTTAACAAAGGATAGGTCTGAAATTTTCTCCAAATTTTTTTCCTTCGTGATTGAAATATTCAGTATTCAGTTAGCATTAAGGTTTTTCATTCTGATAATGAATTGGAGTATAACTCCTCCATCTTTAAACAATACTTACTCAATAATAGAATCCTTCATGAATCTACTTGTGCACTAAACCTCAACAAAATGGGTTCTCGAGCAGAAACATAGGCATCTATTTGAAGTTACAAGAAACATTATGTTTAATATGACTGTTCCTAAACATCATTGGCCTGAGGCTACTTTAACATCTTGTTATCTAATTAGTAGAATGCCTAACACCTCATTGAATAATGAAATTGCTCACCGTCTATTATTCCCTAGCATGCCTTTGTTTTCAATCAAACCAAGAACTTTTGGTTGTGTGATTTATTCCCTAAATCACTTAAATGTGTGTTTCTAGGGTATTCTAAATAACAAAGTGTACTGTTGCTATAATCCTACCATTCGTAGGACATTTATCACTATGGATGTTACATTTTTGAGAATGTGTCATTTTACACTACATCACCACCAAAGTCATGCATGCCTATGTCAGTTTTTGATATACCTAGGATACCACCCTCTCTTTTTGCTGAGCCTCCTTTTTGTCTATACGTGTCAGCCTAAGGATGATTCATCTATCTCCACACCCCAGCCCTTATCTACCAAGTTTGCAGGCCCATTATGCATGTATGTAGGAACATGACTAAAACATGACAGACCATGTTTCACCCAACGCTTAGAATGTTAGAGTCTACAGATCCAGATACAGCCAATTTAGACATTGTTTGGCCCATCTAAAAAATCATCTTGTTAAACACATCAGATTAAACCCTAAGTTTGGAATTTTCTAACTAAGTGTACATTTAACTTTATAACTTAATTAATTAACCTAATGAAGTTTAACACTCCATTAAGCAAGTAATTAAGTTAAGTAATTGTCATATGTGTTGTGACTGTGCTGAGTCTTTGCCTCGATGTGTGTGTCGATATTATCTTGAGTCTTATTTTGTGAAGGAGAGTTCAAGCAAAATCAACACTGTATATTTGATCACCAATACATGAACAGCAACGCCCACAATACACAAACACCCATCCCATGTTAGAATTTAGAACAAATTCAAAACATTAGGGTGTTTGGACTCTAGATAATATAGGGTGGGAACCATTCCTCAAATGCAATCAATTACTCAGTTCATGTCTCATATCAATCAATCACATTTTTTGAACAAATTAAGACTAATTCACATGTATCTATCATTGAGCAAGAGGAGTAATATACTGTTGCATGATAAAATTTCAATTATAAACAAAACAATCTATATAAAAATCTAAATCTAAACATGAATCAAGCATAACAATAATGAACAAAATTAAGACACCACCGAACTTAAACTAGATATTGTCCTCAATATTTTAACAAGAAAGAAAACTAAGTTCGAAAGGACTCCCTGGAACCATAAGTCGACAGATGTTAATCATTATGTTTTTGAAAGTACTTCTATGTTGCTGAAAGTACTCCTTAATGCACGTCCCTAGAAACAAGAAAATATCAATATTAAAATGAATCTACTAATAAAAATAAGCAATATTGAAAATAAAATACTTGGGTTGCCTCCTAAGAAGCATTTGGTTTCACTAGAGGCATTGTACTTTATTTGAGGTTTTAATTTAAGAGTCAAGTTTGGCGCTTCATTAGGTTTAGTTTAAGAATATGATTTTTCCACTTCTCAAATTGTGTTAAATAGAAACTCATCGAGAAGATTAATTACTTAAACCTCATTCTCAAGCTTTTAACTTTTATGCTATACGACCCAAATAGTTCTTCTAGAAAGTGCACTAGTTGTAGTCAAGTAATAAAGTCAATGAGTAGTATAATATAAAATCCCGAAAATAACTATGTTATTTTATTTAAGATTTTGTAAATCTTGGAACAAATCTTAAATATTTTTTAATTAAATTAATTCTTGAGAATCAATATCATAAATCAATAATTATTACCATTAGCATATCATATCGGTATGGTGGTATTTATAGATTGTTTCAAATAACATTTATTTATTATATTTTATTCCTTTTATTTTTCCCTCTCACTCGAATGAGGTTCAACCACAGGTCGAACTTGTTGGGTTTGGGTTCGTAGCAACTAGGGTCTTTTGGGTAGGCTTACATGGTGTGTAAGGGTGGAGTTCTGGTTGAAAGTTGAAGATAAGGGGAAGACTTTATATCCCCATGTTGTTGAACGTGGAAGATTTTTAAGATAGGGAGTTGTGAGTGGATTCGATTTCCAAAACTCTTTATCTTCCTATATAGTAGACTTTTCTTTTTGTTGGGTTTCCATCACTCATTTGTATTGAAAAAATTCAATAGTCAGTTTTTGAACCTTTATCGAGTTAAGTAATTTAAAATAATCTTACGAGTGAATTCCTTTAAACATTAATACAAGTTATATTAAATAATTGGATAATATTAAGTTAATTAATGAAAGTTAGTGAAACTTAATAAATTGTTATTAATAAATATTGAAGCCATTATTAATGGAATAAGTAACCGTTATTTCTTAATAGGAATTAAAATATGATATTAATTAAAAGTTTAAATGCTAACCTAAATTTCTATGACAATAATCTTAATATGATTTCTTTGGTTAAATTATTAATGCATCAAGGAAAATACATTAATATTAGTAATTAAATACATGTTAGTAAATTAATAATCATTTTATTGTTGGCTAAGGGTGAATTGTGATTGAATAATTAATTTAAAAGGTTAGGTATGCCTTAATTGATTATGTCACATAAATAATTAATTATCTCACTAGACTTATTGTAAATATTGTAAATTTAAAGTTTATATTTCGTATATCGCATGTTTATTTTGTTGAGTTTTAATCATCATATAATAAAGTCATTTCATTCTATGATTTTTGCTCACATAAAATTATACCTATGTACAATTTTATTATTTTATTCAGATTAGGATCATGTGTCATAATTGCCAGTGCCTCATCAGAATTTCAGATCCGTATAATTACTCGAAATGTTATATATTCCTATTTGGTAGCATTGGTCAACCTGAGCCCACATTCGACCATCATGCACCAAATGGAATCGAGGTAAAAGAGTCTGACTTAGCGGGACACGGGACCGCACCCTTAAAATTCCTGAAAAATTAAATGCCTACTCCCGTGCAGAAAGGGGTAACAGTGCTCAATGATGCAAAATGACCCATTATACACTTTTGATGCCAAGAGGGTGAGTCATCGGCAAATATTGGTAATTACAAGCCATGGGCCATATAGCGTGTCTCACATGAATGAGATTATACCTAGATGGAGTGACTACCCCTCCCGGCATATTAAGAACTCACCATAGGTCCATAATCACTAAAATACTCAATTAATGATGTTGTAAAATATATTAATTTGTTTTTTATAATTATATACCTTAGTGTTTATATCACTAACGCAAAATTGCTTCCGCAAATATGAACATTGAAGGATGGGTAAAGCCCAGTCAGCTGAAGGATTCTGTTATTAAACTATTATTTTTTCTTAATTGTTATTATAATTCTAGATTGTTTGCATTACAATGGGATTTTAGTACATTTCGTAGGTCTTAGATTATTCTGAGCATTGGTTATATTAAATTTTATTTCCTGGCATGACTTAGAATTTAAACTTTAACTAATTCTTTGAGTATGAATTTAATTTGTATGGTTTAAAAAAATTTACTTCTATGGATTTATTCATGAAGTTGAAAAATTAGTAAAAAATTAATTTACAAGGCATTTAGTTTTATATTGTAACACTTGGGTTGCAGTTCACAATGAGTGGGTCGTTACATATAATTTCTAAGAGGATATAAAATATGTATTAGATTATAATCTTTAGATAGAATTATGTAAAGTCGAGATAATAAATTATGAGCTATTGATTTAATTTAAACATAAATAAAATAACTATTAGTACGTATCCCTTGCATCATTGGCACCAAGTCCACGAAGCCAAACAATGGTTGCCTGAGACTTCCTTGTTACCTAATAACATGAACTCTTCCAAACATGGTGAGTGTCACAGACGTGATTCATGGGCGTGCCGGGAACTAGGGTTTGGGTGTTGTCCCTAGGTGTCCCGCGTCCATGATGGGGTAGCGGTGGCTATCCGAGTGGTGGAAACAACATACGGAGGCTAACCTGTGTTGAGTTGCAGGTTGCAAACCAAGGTGCACGAGCTGCGGTGTGATCGAGCATGGCTATGGAGCATGGCGTCGAGTTACAGCAGTGGTGCCGGCACTTGGATCGGTATTTGGTGTACCGAGCAGGTGGCCGAGTCCAGGAAGAAACCTCAAGTTGCTGCTGATCGGTGTTTGGGTCGGCATATCGAGGTTGTGGTGCAACCGTGGACCGAGCAGGCTACCGAGCCGAGTACGCAGCATAGGGTGCCGAGCATTCGCTAGTACTGAGCAAAATAGCGGAACCGTGCTGGAAAACTGTACCGAGCACTGTAGCGGGCGAGCGCGAGGTTGTGCGCGCTACTGTGCATGCAAGGAGCGACAGACGCACTGCCGCGCGAGCGCGGGTGCACGAGCGCGTTGCTGCGCTAGGGCGTGCGCGCGGCGAGCGGGCATGCTCGGGCGCGCGATGGCGCACGGGCATGCGCGGGCACGCGATGGCGCGCGCTCGCGCGGGGTGCGCGCAGACGCGCGAGCGGGCAGATGCTGGTGAACGCGACAGTGCATGGGCATGCACGAGCGGTGGTGCTGGTTCAGGGCGATGTTGGTGGACCATTGCTGGCAGTTGGTCGGTGAGTTGTTGCGGGAGGTTGAGCCATGTCTGGACGGTGCTGGGGTCGAGCCGGTGGGCGAGACGGGATGACCAGCGGTGCAGCCAAGGCGGTTTGTGATAAACATCCATGGACGTTGCTGGGGGTGTATCTTGGTGGAAGATATGATCCATATCCAGACGTGGAGGCTGCAACAGACTTCTGAAGATAACCACAAGGCTGTTGGGAAGAACCTGGACGTGGTGTGCTGCTAGGTTGCTGGATACGGTGGATATTGCAGATCATTGTGGATGAGGATGCAAGGATCCGGAGTTATCTGAAATCAGAAGGACGTGGTGCATATATAAGTGCATAGAGGTTATGCTGGAAGGAGAAGGTCGTGTGATTCAGGAGTAATCAGGCCAGATCCAAAGGAGAGACGTGGGAGTGGATCAAGAGTGGAATCGAGTCCGGTGAGGAGGAGAGTTCCTGAGATTCCAGTCGTCTTCCTTGGTGAGAAAACAGCGTGGTGCGGCTGGTGAGAAAGAAGCGTGGAGTTGCTGCAGCCGGTGTTCGTGGTGAGCGCTGGAACTCCATCGGCTTGCTGGAATCCAGGTACGCGTTGTTAGATTGCTGGTGTTGGCAATCGGGATAGAGTTACTCGGGGAGTAATTCTTGTGCGCCATTGTATTTGTGGGTACATTGGGGCGAGGCTGTGGGGGCTGTCCACGAGCCGAGCAGGTGCTTGAGAGGAGAGTTCGAGTGCTTGTAAAATCCTTATGATCGAGTGAATGATATAAGGTTGGGAAGTGTTTTCCCGTAATCTGTGTTTTGCTTGTTGGCTGGCGTTTTAGGCAGGGAACTTCTGTAGTCGAGGTCGCGGTCGAAGTTTACAAGGCAGCCAGTTGCGTGGACTGGTGCTGAGACGAGCAAGGGCAGACGGCACGAACCCAGGGCGTGTTGCTGGCTGGGCGATCGGGCAGTGCTGTGTGGGGTGCTGTTTGACTTCTGGAACAGCCTATCGGCAAGGCGTGTCGGTAGCCAGAAGTACTGTGTCGGTGTTTGGTGCGGTGCCAATACACGGATGATCGAGCGAAGGGTTGAAGGCAGCAACCTCGGGGTGTTGAGGTTGGCCGAACACGAGTTTGGTGTTGGCGTTGTTAGGCTTCCATAGTTTGCTTCATAGCTGCATTCTTGGTGTTAGGCTGGTGTTCTCGGGTCGAGAATACGCCGCGCGGACTGGTTAGGGGCGGAAAATTTGGTCCTAGAATCAGGCCCGTGACAGTGAGGATGGCCGAGAGCTGCTTAACCCTAATCTTTGTGCCAAGGAGGAAAGATAGTAAGATGATAAGTGAATATATTAGAAAGAAAAAACTCAAATCCGATATTAATTCATTGTCACAAAATTTGCCCAATACTATAACAATATCAACCCAAAAAAAACCTCCCCTTGTGGTAGTGTATATTTTTCATAGCAACTCTGAAAATGAATATCTGACATCCAAAGGATATGCATTACTTACCCTAATCACTTCATAAATTTATCATACAAGAACAAATTATTTAGAAAAATAAAATTAGCCACACATCTTTGATGACAAAACTGAGTAAAGCAAGAAATCTGACTCGTTGTTGTCCAAAAAATTTCCATATTTCCTATCATGCTTATGAGTGTTCATAGCAAAACAATTTGCCCCGAAGATCAAAATCACATCCAAACATGCAAACCAAAAACCAATGTTTTCCCCACGGCTTCATTGCAAGATTTGAAGACAAACCATACTTTTTCAATGTGCAAGAAAGTGGGAAAGATATGGTTAAAATGGCCATTTATGCTCCTAATCAACATGATTTACTACTTGGATTTCACAAAACAATGAAAAAACTCATTCATGCAAAAAGGAAAGAGAAGCAAATTTTTTTATTCCATGGATGACACTGCTCCATTTTGTCCTCACACAACCTTAGCTCTCTTGGATTAGAACAATGAAAGAGGAAAATCAACACCACATATATATTGTCTAAACCACAATTATATAAGTTGCATATACGCAACTAAAAATAATCATTAAATGAAATCAGTGAATTTACCGATAGAAAGACCTATAAAACCAAAAGACCTAGAAAATGACCTATAGAAAGACCAATAAAACCAAAAGTAGCAATGAAAAGCTTGAAACCATCATTCTTACTTAGCTCATAAACAAGACAAAATGAAGAATGCAACACAAAAACTCTCCCAAGAAATTGAAACTTCGATGGAATTTAGCAAATAGAATGCTTTCGTAAAAAAATTCTCTTAGAAGCAATTCATAGAAACACGCCAGAGGAGGAGAGAAAGAGAAGTAACAACTAAATGTCAATTGAAACAGCTAACTAAGTCATGTGCGAAAAAAAATGTAAATTCTTACAATGAGAGCAACAAAGGAGAAAAAGGCAGCACCGCTAGCATCTGTTGATGCATATTCATCATAGGCAGAAGATAGAAAAAACGATCAATCCCCATTATGTTCTAATATGCTCTTTAATCAAACCCTCAACAGTCAACAAGATGTCAATTAAATCAGCAATCCCCTTTGTCAATCACACCCAAAAGAAAGATCCTTGTGTGTATGTGATAGCCCATTAGCTTATTATTGTCATCTACAACCCAGAAAATATAATCAAGCGAATGCTTAAATATGTTTACTTTTCGCTCCTATCTCAACTAATGTAGGCAATACCAATTTAATGAAATTAATAGGTCTTCATAGGTTGTAACGGGGTAGGCTATAAAGAAAAAATATGATAAATAAGATAGAAAATTCAGAGGCTGATATGCAACCTAACATTAAAAAACCTTTCTAAATCCTGACATACATGTATAATAAATCCCCAAATACCATAACAATGTGACACAAACTTAAGAAAAATCTCTCTCTTCTACGACAGACTCTTAGAACATCGCAATAATTCAAAACAAAACAATGACAGAAACAGCAAAATCTTGTGGAAAAATCAGTAGGGAGGAAAAGATGTGATGATCCGGCACCCACCTGAAAGCCACGCTCAAGACAGTAAAGCTTGCAGGCAGCGTTCCCGACCTGGATGCCGGCCTGACCCATGTGGATGGAGATGCACTCCCTCATCTTTGCCTTGCCTCCACAACAAAAAACCAGAGAATCCGATCAAAGCGGTGAAAAAATAGGAGAAAAAAGATCCAAATTTCGAATTTTTTCTCTGTTTTCTCGTTTTCAAATGAGAAATTGGTAACTACTCAAGTACGAGCATGGAGACTTCATCTCTTTCTTATTTGCAACTGAAAAACAGGGGCACATGGCATGCAAATGATAGAATATTGAAACAGAAGGACTTCAAAAAACTCAAATAAAACTGTAAAACAAGTATTTTGCTCTGAAAATAAAAAACAAGAATGTAAACATAGTGAGGATAAATGAACCTTGTAATTGGGGATAAACCCTAATCACAACAGTGGAGGAAGCCACAGGTTTTGGCCTCCTAATGATTGGCAAAATGGTCTCTTACTCTCTTCTACTTGCAAGAAGAGGTCTACATTATTCATTATTGTTGGGGGGACCCCAACAATAATTAAGCAGCATTACTTATTGTCGGCCCTGGTCATGCCTCCATTATTAATTATTAAGTTTGAAAATTGAAAATTATCATTAAAACTACCACAAAAAATTATTGATTTTTTTAATTTTTTCAGATTAAGTGAAAGTTATTGAATTTTCGAAGTTAGAACTCTTTGTTTTAAGTTTAACAAGGGCTGGACTGCTAGAAAGTGTTGTAGGTCAAACAAATTGTTTGATGTTATTTATTCTGATATATGGGCAACAATCTGCTAGAAAGTGCTGTAGTCAAACACAGAGTCATGCATTTGAAGCATTGTATTCTACAAGTGCAAAATACAAATGAAACTAATCTTTTAAAATACAAAGTGGGCACGTATTAGTTTGTTTCCAATCACAAACTTATGTTTTTATAATGATCAACTGCAGCTCATAACTAGGATGTTGAGGAAGAAGATTCATCCGGAACTCGGAGATGATCTTCACGGAGAAGGACCGGAGGTAGAACTAAACAATATCTGCAAATTCTCCGGCAAGCTTGACCTCAATGTGCACATCAATCCTGAAGGAAAACACGAGTACACTCCTCTATGCTTCGCACCGAAGGTTAGTATTGTTCTTTTTCACTTGGTTAATTTTATCTCATACTAGTCCATGCATATATATCAAGTGCATTAACAAACTAAAAGAGTCGTTTTTAAAATTTCATTTGATCAACCGGCAAGACAAAAACGGGCGAAATACAAAAAAACTGCATTGATGCATAGTTACCCTCTTTGAGTCGGTCGAGTTGTGTTTGTGTTCGAGTTTAGCCCGGTATAACTCAATTTAAAGGAATATCAAGTCCACCCAAATCAGTTCAGCTTTTTATATGTACAATATCTACAATTGATTCCAATTATATATGATCAGTAGTATTTTTATTACAAGTGATTTTTATAATTATAACAAATTTATATTGTTGAGGTAAATCAAGTCGAGGAAAAATGGTTTCGAAGCATTAGATAGGTCACCTATCTTCAAAAAATTTAAAATCAGTAACGTTACTTCTTTTTCTTTTTTCTTTTTTAATTTCAGTTGCTGCAACTAGTACTTCTCAGTAGACATTTTGCTGTTCGTGAAGATACGTATCATGCGTACGTCCTCCAAAAATGCTGCAACTTTGGCGTTTCTGACTCTTAATTCCATTGTAATCTTGTGATTCTTTGTGGCTGTGAAAGAGTTGTAAGTACTAAAATACGGTTTGCTCTAAGTGCTTCTGCGCTCCAAAATGTTCTGTATACGAATTTCATGCTACCTTATTAGTTATCATCATCTATAAGCTTTGATATAATTTATGTGTCGCGTGGTGATCACTTAATTAACTGCCACTACTTTAGAACAAATTTGTTCTATTTCTTTTGACAAATAATGCTTGACTGCTAGTATGTTAACGTACCATAATGTTAGCTTTAGGTTAGTTTGATCCCATTATGAATTTAATTTGACTTTTTTAAGCTAATTTATAATGCTATGGCATGCATTCATATTATACGATTGACGATTAAAACGTGAAATTATGATCAGCTGTCAAGGTGATCATCCAGCTAATATTAGTGTTACGACCTAATGAGTACCTAGACATGTATGAGTAATAGTCCTTATTTATTAATTAAAGTTTAAAATTACCACTTATGATATTCATAGTTTTAAATTGTCTGAATCGACTCTAAAAATCCCTGAGTCGACTTCACTCCGTAGCTTGTCGAGTTAAACATCATAGATAATTCCATATTCACTGATTTTCAATTGACTCCCCGATTTAAGTAATAAAAGTTATGAAAACATATTATCTTTTATATAGATTAGCTAAATCAATATTTTTAAGTTAGTAAATCATATATTTATCAATTTCAAGTGTCAAAAGTTTAATATATATATATTAATTTTATATAATTAATTATTTACATAATTAAAAAATTAATATAAATAACTCTAAATCAAATTAGAGTCGACTCTGAGTTGACCATACTTCATGACATGTTGAATCAAGTCTAAATTTTGAGTTGTTAAACTATGATGATATTTAATGGGCGATGAATTGATTATGTATGACTGGGTCTTACAACCATATTACAGTAGATAACTATTCGATTAATTAAAATTACAATTTGTAACCTTTTAAATTATGTGTCGGCTTGATCTTTATATATACATCATCATACACAGTTAGCATTAATTAAGTCCTGAAGTTAAAATCGTGGATATATTATAATTCATTTTATTAACTTAACTTCATATCTAAAACATGAAGGCCCTACGTCCCCAACAATAACGGTCATCAAATATTAATTAAATAGTATTTGATAGTGTTTTATGCATGCAACATCAATTTTAGCTCGTAGTATAATGCAACTTTAATTTAATTTAATTTAAATAAGACACGAGTTTTGATGCATTTAGTGTAGTCTTTATATGAATTATAGAATCTATAATATTCTCAAATTAATTTGACATCTAATAATCTAATATCTATAGGTAAGATTTAGTGTATTAATAAGGATATATCTATATATCTTTAGCTTAGGTAAACTATTTTAAATAAATAACTTTGTTCATCATATTGCACTTAGACTAAATCGTTATTTAAAAAGAGACTTAGAACTATTTAAAGAGGAAGCGTAAGGTCTTTAGAGTTGACTGTAAGATCAAATAAATTAGTAAAGATGTATGAATGATAACACTCATCAATTTAAAAATTTTAATGGGTGTTAATTTGCAAACAACTGATTGGGCCTTGCCATTAAATAACCTTAGCTGATTACAACTCTTAGAAAGGGTAGGTAGGAATATCCAACTGCTAGTGACTTCACACCATAGTTGCAAAAATCAGAATCAGACGTTGAATTGGATTGAAAGGGAGTCATTGAATTAGACCGATTTATTAAAAATCAGACAAGAATTAGTTTACTTAAATCAGTCAAAATTGATGGGTTATTAGTTATAGAATATATCATTTTGATGTTACTGTGTGTATTATATTTTATGATATTTTTTCAATTTTTTTAGATTTTTTTGAATTATTTAAAATTAGTTATTATTTTTAACTCTAGTCTAAGTCGAGTCAACTTTTAATTACGAGAATACCACCGACCATTTCATTCCCCCCAATTTTCTTTCCCCTATCACTAACGCGTCGCCCCTTCTTCTCTTTAATTATGAGAATGCCACACCAATTTTTAGCCCTACGATCTCATGCTTTTAATTAATCAGACCTTAAAAAAGAAAAAAATTAGCCATATCCCCACCCTAGATTTCATTGATAGTACTATATTGTTACCTTTACAGAGGTGATGCCAAAGTATATATACTTGAAAAGAAATACATTGTTCAAAAAAAAAAAAAGAAAGAAATACTTAATTTTCTAAATGCTAATAGTAGGCATAAACTGTTTGAGTAAAGAATGTAGGAAATTAAAAACACAGAGGAATGTGAGGGCAATAACAAGATATTAATAATAGTCATAAAAGCAATCAAAAAGCTTAATCAACTTGGTCTAATAAAACTAAGACTAAGATAAGCCAGAATCATAAACTTTATATATAACCTCAATCATTTGGTCAGAAAGATCAAAGAATCTCAACCTCTCATATTCATGGGCCCCACCCCCCAAATCCAACCATCGACTATATACCCTTCCACGCCACACACGTGCCCGAAAGTTTCGCACGCCCTCCTACCACCACCGGCCACGTGTCTTTCCGCCAAATCGGATCCACCTTCTTCCTCTCATCGCCGCCGCCCCGATGGTCACCCGAGACGCCGCCGTCGCCGGCCGATATCTCGCCGTGCTCCGGCCGCCCTCCGACCACCACCACCCGCCGGCCCCGGCCATCGAGCTCGACGAATCCGACGTCGTCTGGTCCCCCTCCTCCCCCGCCGACGACCAGCCGCCCTTACCAGCATCGCCGCCGCCGGCCTCCCACTTACTCCCCAACCGGCCCGGCGTCTCCGCTGCGCTCTCCAACGACCGCCGCTCCCTTGTCCGCCGCAAACCCTCCCTCGACCCTTCCGCGGCTGCCTCGGCCGCCCGCGCCATCCCCCCGTCCCGGTCCTCCGGTCCGGCAGCTCCGGGTCGGCCTCGTCCGGGAAGTCGGCGCCGGTGAACGTCCCCGTCTGGCCCAAGGTGCTGTCGTCGGGGAGGTTGGGGATTTGGGACGAGGATGAGGACGAGGATGAGAACGGCGATGGGGACGGGGAGGGGAGGTGATGCTGCCGCCGCACGAGATAGTGGCGAGGTTGCAGCAATGGGGACGACCTTCTCGGTCTTCGAGGGCGTGGGGAGGACGCTCAAAGGCCGCGATCTCCGCCGGGTGAGAAATGCTGTTTTTCAGAAGACTGGTTTTCTTGACTAATGATCGATAATTGCTGCGGCTTTCTTTCTACTTTCTAGTTCTAGTTGCAAAACCATGAAAGTTGTCGCCTTTTTGTTTTTTTTTAAAAAAATCTATGAACTATGCACTGAATTTTGCTAATGTGTAATGTTGAATAAGGAATATGCTGCGTGCTTATCATCGAAAATGAGATGGTAACTTGTTATATATTTTTGAGGAAAACTGGGGCTTGATTTGTTGGGAATTTTGTAGACATAATCACGTATTGAATCGTCAATCTGTGGAGAGTCTGTGATAGTTGTTTGTCATTCTTATGAGGATTGATGTATTTGTTAGTTTTAATGACTTTGAGTTTGGAGTGATGTAGTCTGCAATGTTTGGTGTGTGGTTTTTATGTTTTGATTTTCTGTAAATTGTTTGCTTAGTTGATCACCATCCGCTGTGTATGAGCTTTATTTGACACCGTTAACAAATTATGCCTTAAACTGCTAGCAGAGCTGATTTATCTGGCTTGTTTTAATGAGGCTGATTGATTCCTTTGTTCTTTTTGAGCAGTTGAAACTAGATAAAAAACTGAAGTAACTGAGTTGTCTTTTACTAGGTTTTTATTCCTATCTTATGACTAGAGGTGTAGATTAACTAATGTTTTCTAGTGTTGAAATTGATAATCTTAGTATTTTTTTTGGCAGTTATGGAAAACTATCTATATTATATGTAGTAGAAATAACTAATTCAAATCATCAGGATCATCAATAGCCTCCCTAAAAACATCATTAGCATAATTACAATTTAGATGACCAAGTATTTGAACTTGAGGACCTGTGTTTTTGTAGGACGCTCAATGTAGGCCACCTGTAGAATTGTTAGTTTCTTTCAAATAATAGAAAAACAGAAT
This sequence comes from Piper betle, assembly GCA_033002965.1. NCBI lineage: Eukaryota > Viridiplantae > Streptophyta > Magnoliopsida > Piperales > Piperaceae > Piper > Piper betle. The sequence goes on from JAURVB010000836.1 coordinate 31,500, forward strand.
CATTATCTTTGTTTCTCTCATAAAGGCATCCACATAATTGTGGAGTTCCTTTGAAAAGAAAGGATCACCCTTTCCTGCTCCTTGTCGGGATGCTTTCTTTTTTCCCCCAGAAAGTTCGGCATATATTCTCTTCAAAAAATGTGTGCAAGTGTCTCAGTCATATCAAAGTAGTTGGACCAGCAAATTTGTGTCATTCTTTTTGTGAGAGGCTGGACTCAATGCAGGATTGAATAATATCTTTGAGGTTCTCTTTTGATTTGCATTGTAACGTGCTACTTAAATTTCAATGTTATTGATCTTTTTATGTTGTGTTAAAGGATAAACTGGTTCAGAGCTTCTCTATCGTAGTGTGGGTGATTTGTTCTAGATAGTGTAAGAAGACCACTATAAAATTAAAACCTGTATTATATGATGATAAATTGGTGGAACTTTTTACTTGCAAATTTTACTTGGCAAAAGATAAAAGGGGTTTTCTTGGAGACATTTACGAAATGCGAATGCTTGTGGTTTTCCTGAAAGGTTGTTACCGATCCCCCGAGCTCTCTGCTAGTTCCAGTTATTGTGTATCTCTGTTGATATTTAATTGAATGATTATTAGCAGTCACCACTGAATTTATCATCAGCCAATCGTGATTGTTATTTGATGGTGTCAAATTTTTCCAAAGATATATTCTTGTGAAAGAAGTCAACATTTCATTTTATTTATTGGAGTACACTTGCGATTTGAAATTTGCATTCGTTTTTCGCTCTTTATTGGCTGTGTATTGAGTCAAGTACATTTTTACTGTTCTACTTTTCCAGCGGTTTTAGAAGATGACGTGCATAGATTATAGTTTGACATGAGGAGCAACTCATCCATTTGATGTTAATGGGTCTTTGGAGCTGCTACTTTACAGGAAGCCTTACCTTCTGGCAAAGTTAATGGCCTTTTTCATCCTTCTTCGAGGCTTATATTTTTACTTCAAAGCTTTGAAGGTGACATGTATATTGTCAGCAATTCCTGTTCGATTGAGGTTAAAAATGACGAGTCTCCGATTCCTTCATGCAACTTGCACTCACAGCAATTTTAGTGATCAACATTAGTTGTTCTCTGGGACCTAGTTGTGCTACCTTAGTACTTTTACAATTCAGAAAAAGGCGAGCATCTTCGTTAAGGCATGTTTGTGACTTCACCGTCAAAAGTCGGGTCGATCTACATTGTCGAGTACTCTCATAATAAAGCACAACAATTACATGGAGAATAAAAGCAAAGCGTTTTTTTAACATGCTTACTGGAAATGGGGAAAATACTTTTGAATGCTGAAGGCAAAAAGAATAATATATGGCAAGGCCGCAAGTGTAAGAGACACTGGCCAGAAGTCATCTCTGTCGAAGCTTATCAGCGATACTTGTAATGTTTTTACTTTTGTAGTTGTAAACTGCAGCTTCCCGAGCTAAAATGAGAAG
>JAURVB010000837.1:0-12210 GCA_033002965.1 Piper betle
ATATTGTTTGAACTTTTGATTTGCAAGAGAACCTCTAATTCAAACGACACAAATTTGGGGAGGAAATAAAGTTCAAATCACACGATGGGTCGACGGCGTGTTGGGATTTACTTTTTCACTGTGACCAACAAACATTTTTAAAGGAGGCACCTTTGCAGGCCGGCAAGCCAAAGCTCGAAGAAAACGTTCAAAGGGGAGAAGCAGCAGCGCAAGGAGGCGAAGCAAGGAGAGATCAACCGATCATCGAAGGCAAAGAGAACCTTACTTAATTTGAATTAGCTATGTATGCGTTCTGGACAGACGTACTGATATGTTAATCACGTTGCTAATTTTCTGGCAATCAGGAAGTTGTGGGCTATGATTAATATAAATTAATGGATCTGCCAAGCATATAGTTTCGGTTAGATGAACCTTCATACGACGAGGCTAAGTGCAATTTTTTTCTAGGTCCTGTGTTTTGTGTTGTTTGTATCAAGCTTCAGATCATTATAAGTTCTCACGCTCTTCTCAACCAGTAAAAATGATGCTTCTACTAAGTTTCGTGTCGATTGACTAGGCTACAATTTAGTCCACTGATTAAATCCTAGCTGTGCACACTCCCTGCCGATATGATTAAAAACAAATGAGGAAATTGAAACGAGTTGTTCTGTGGTCATATTTTGGATTGAAAAATCTTATATCTGCATGCCATTCGATATATAAGATGTTATGTGCATCGTTACTCTTACAATGCCTTCCTGACATTGTTTAGATGTTAGGTTATCCAGTCTAGAGAACTTTATGTTTGTGTATTTTTCAAATACATGTCAATCCTAAATTATGTGAGTTTCTGTTTTAGTGGAGGTTTCGAGCTTCTTTGCCATCCGTTAAGGTTCATCACGTTGATGTGAAGCTCAAAGATGGAGAAAAGACGGTAGCTTCTTTTCTTGGAAAAAATTGAAATTCTTTTTTGAGCACGCCATTGTTAAGTAGAATTTATCTATTATATGCTGCAGTTGAAAATGAAAAATTGTTTTCCTGGGTTTGTACAAACTTAATTAAGAAGAGGCCTGAGATGTTCATAAAATGAGACACTGTGTATCCCCTATTATATGCTGCAGTATACCCCCTATTACAACCTCCTACTCTGTTTCCTTCTACATTTCCAATCTCTTTGTGAATAAAAAGTTTATCCTCTTGAAGCGGGTGCTGAAGGGAGTAATTTTATCTGCAGGCGTCTAGGAGTTTTAGTTCTCATAAATGATTGTGACTTGGAGTTATGTGGTCAGCTGGATGCAACACTCGAAGCGAAGGATGTGGTCATACTTGTTTCAACTTTTCATGGTGGTTAAGCATTTTATAGACAGGATACTGTTATTTGTAATGTTGAGCATTTCTAGGAAGTGTATTTGGATTACATGTTGTTCCTAGATACTGCACACATCAAGATTCTCAACTTCTCTCTTGCATCAACTGACTATGTTTTGCTTCGAACTATAGGGAGAAACTTTATAGGCTTTGAATCATTTTGATAGTATTTAACTGGCTGCAGTCTGAAGCATTTCCACATTTGTATTTCTCTGCTTATTATGCAAAAAAAAAAAAATTTTATTGATCATATGGGATTTTGAAAGAACGATATCAACTGTCTAAGACAAACACCAGAGTTAGTTGCAACATGTTCTTATCTTAATGTTAAAAAAAACCTCTTCTCATCCCAGAACCGATTCGACGAGGGGGCGGACGATCCCGTGCCCGAACTTTTTTTTTTTTTTTTTGACTCCAATTTTACAAACCCAAAGTGATATTCCCCAGTGGAGTCGCCAAAAATATGTTCGGGCACGGGATCGTCCGCCCCCTCGTCGAATTGGTTCTGGGGTGTGGTTCGGGTTTAAAGGTTCGGTGGGACCGAGGCGCCCTTGCCGCGCAAAGAGATAATGCGATGAAAATAGAAACAGTAAAATGACACACAAGGAATTTTTTACGTGGTTCCTTAGGGTTCAACTTGAATCCCTAAGTCAGTCCACGGTGAGATTAGTACTCACAATCCACTATTTCTCCTTTGATTTTTACAAGTTACACAAAACAGTGAATTTTTGCCACCGGTAAATCAATTCGCCTAAGATCTTTGACTTCAATGCCAATATTTATCCCCTTCTGCTTTTTAAATCCTTAAAATGACCCCACCAATGTGTCCAGAGCGTCCAAAAATGGTGGGGTAGTAAGTTTCGGCTCAATCCAAGATCTATAATGCCTTCAAATTATTTTGGAACGTTAATACACTGAACCGGGCCGTTCCGAGTTGGTTTAAACCAAATAAATACTGGACCGGACCGGATGTCGTGCGCAGGCTATCTTTATTTTATGCGTACGCCAGTCTGCTTCTGGTATACGGTGCGCCAACTCGAATCCGGGTCACATGGCGGGTCTCGGACACGATCACGGTTCCGGGTCTGTTGGCGGGTCTAGCAATTCGTGGGGCAGATGGATCTGACACGGACTTGGCAGGAAAGCGGACTCGGTCAGAGGTAAACGGGCACGAAAGACCCGGCTACGGCGTGACGCGGCGGCGCATTTGGGGCTCCGGCGGCGGCTTTTCCGGCGTCTGATGATGGCGGAGTTCACCCAGAACTGTAGATGTCAGAACGGTGAAGGTCTTGGAGGTGGTCCGACAATCAGCGGTGGCTCCGGTCAGTCGGTCGGATGTCGGAAAGTTGGATACTTTTCTGCACTTTTGTGCTACGCTGCTCCGATCGGTCACTTCTCAATTTTTTCCGGCGACCTCAGCGACGAAATCCGGCGGCTCTCGGCATTTTCTTGTAGATCACTTCTCCATCTTCACTTGATATCAACAGAAGGTCTGGAAACGACCGGCGCCGATCGAAAAACGGTAGCGAAATTAGCTCTCCGCGACTGTTTTCCACTCTGTTTTCTTCTTTTTCCTCTGGTCGGATGGGCCTCTTCGTGGCTTTTCTCCGGCGACTGCAATGGCGAACACCGGGAAATATCACTTTGGGTTTGTAAAATACTTCTTCTTTTTCACTTTGGTCACCACTTTGGGGCCGGTAACTACCGGCGTGGTCGGAAAACGGCTGCGAAATCTGGCCTTTGCTGCTGTTACTGCTCTGTTTTCTATCTTTTCCTCTGGTCGGATGGGTCTCTTCGTGGCTTTTCTCCGGCGACTGCAATGGCGAACACCGGGAAATATCACTTTGGGTTTCGAGACCACTCCTCCGTCTTCACATTTCACTCCACTTTGGGGCCGGTAACTACCGGCGTTCGTCGGAAAACGGTGGTGAAATCTGGCTTTTGCTGCTGTTACTGCTCTGTTTTCGGACTGCTGAGATGGGTTACTTCGTGGCAAAATTCTGGCGACGGTGGTCTTCTCCGATGGTCGGCGGTAGTGCAGTGATGGGCGGCTTCCTCTTCGGCAACAAGCGGGGTAACAAAGCAGTAATCTTTTATGGCAACAGGCTACGTTCTATGGTAATCAGCAATGCAAAGGGTAGCGGCTTCTTCCTTGGACGGACGGCAGCAACCCTCCTCTGAAAAACAATCAGCTTCGCAACGGCGGCGGAACCTGATAGTGGGACTCCTAGTCAGCACAGCGCAGCGCTTCAGGAACCCCTTCGAGTCGACGGCTTGGCTGATGGTTGTTGATCCGGCAAACTCCAAAGCAGCAAGGTTCTGGCGTCTTCTTCTTGGTGGCTCAAAACAGATCAACGACGGGCTTCAACTACAAATGGGTGAAATGCTTCACAGAAAAGATGGCCGTGTGGTTGGCCAGGGGGTCGCCGGAGATAAATCTCTGGCGAGGGGCTCTTCCCTTGTTCTTTTTTCTATTTTTCTTCTTTTCAACGTACGAGCCCCCCTTCCCAATACGTCGGGCTTTGTCTTTTATAGAGTTTTTCACGCTTCTTCTGTTTCGAGATTACGGGCGTGGGATCAATCCCATTCTGTATTTTGCTTTGTCTATAGTAGTTTTTTTCCTTCGTGATTGAAATATTCAGTAAGGTTTTTTATTCTGATAATGAATTGGAGTATAACTCCTCCATCTTTAAACAATACTTACTCAATAATAGAATCCTTCATGAATCTACTTGTGCACTAAACCTCAACAAAATGGGTTCTCGAGCAGAAACATAGGCATCTATTTGAAGTTACAAGAAACATTATGTTTAATATGACTGTTCCTAAACATCGTTGGCCTGAGGCTACTTTAACATCTTGTTATCTAATTAGTAGAATGCCTAACACCTCCTTGAATAATGAAATTGCTCACCGTCTATTATTCCCTAGCATGCCTTTGCTTTCAATCAAACCAAGAACTTTTGGTTGTGTGTTCGTTGTCCACATTCTTCCTAGGAGCAAAGATAAACTCTCTCCTAAATCACTTAAATGTGTGTTTCTAGGGTATTCTAAATAACAATGTGTACTGTTCCTATAATCCTACCATTCGTAGGACATTTATCACTATGGATGTTACCTTTTTGAGAATGTGCCATTTTACACTACATCACCACCAAAGTCATGCATGCCTATGTCAGTTTTTGATATACCTAGTATACCACCCTCTCTTTTTGCTGAGCCTCCTTTTTGTTTATACGTGTCAGTTTTTGTTCATACGTGTCAGCCTAAGGATGATTCATCTATCTCCACACCCCAGCCCTTATCTACCAAGTTTGCAGGCCCATTATGCATGTATGTAGGAACATGATTAAAACATGACAGACCATGTTTTACCCAACACTTAGAATGTTAGAGTCCACAGATCCACATACAGCCAATTTAAACATTGTTTGGCCTATCTAAAAATTCATCTTGTTAAGCCCATCAGATTAAACCCTAAGTTTGGAATTTTCTAACTAAGTGTACATTTAACTTTATAACTTAATTAATTAACCTAATGAAATTTAACACTCTATTAAGCAAGTAATTAAGTTAAGTAACTGTCATATGTGTTGTGACTGTGCTGAGTCTTTACCTCGATGTGTGTGTCGATATTATCTGAGTCTGATTTTGTGAAGGAGAGTTCAAGCAAAATCAACATTGTCTATTCGATCACCACTAAATGAACAGCAACGCCCACGATACACAAACACCCATCCCATGTTAGAATTTAGAACAAATTCAAAACATTAGGGTATTTGGACTCTAGATAATATAGGGTGGGAACCATTCCTCAAATGCAATCAATTACTCAGTTTATGTCTCATATCAATCAATCACATTTTTTGAACAAATTAAGACAAATTCACATATAACTATCATTGAGCAAGAGGAGTAATATACTGTTGCATGATAAAATTTCAATTATAAACAAAACAATATATATAAAAATCTAAATCTAAACATAAATCAAGCATAACAATAATGAACAAAATTAAGACACCACCGAACTTAAACTAGATATTGTCCTCAATACTTTAACAAGAAAGAAAACTAAGTTCGAAAGGACTCCCTGGAATCATAAGTCGACAGATGTTAATCATTATGTTTTCGAAAGTACTTCTATGTTGCTGAAAGTACTCCTTAATGAACGTCCCTAGAAACAAGAAAATATCAATATTAAAATGAATCTACTAATAAAAATAAGCAATATTGAAAATAAAATACTTGGGTTGCCTCCTAAGAAGTATTTGGTTTCACTAGAGGCATTGTACCTTATTTGAGGTTTTAATTTAAGAGTCATGTTTGGCGCTTCATTAGGTTTAGTTTAAGAATATGATTTTTCCACTTCTCAAATTGTGTAAAATAGAAACTCATCGAGAAGATTAATTACTTAAACCTCATTCTCAAGCTTTTAACTTTTATGCTATACGACCCAAATAGTTTTTCTAGAAAGTGCACTAGTTGTAGTCAAGTAATAAAGTCAATGAGTAGTATAATATAAAATTCCAAAAATAACTATGTTATTTTATTTAAGATTTTGTAAATCTTGGAACAAATCTTAAATATTTTTTAATTAAATTAATTCTTGAGAATCAATATCATAAATCAATAATTATTACCTTTAGCATATCATATCAGTACTGTGGTATTTATAGATTGTTTCAAATAAGATTTATTTATTATATTTTATTCCTTTTATTTTTCCCTCTCACTTGAATGAGGTTCAACCATAGGTCAAACTTGTTGGGTTTGGGTTGGTAGCAACTAGGGTCTTTTGGGTAGGCTGACATGGTGTGTAAGGGTGGAGTTCTGGTTGAAAGTTGTAGATAAGGGGAAGACTTTATATCCCCGTGTTGTTGAACGTGGAAGATTTTTAAGATAGGGAGTTGTGAGTGGATTCGATTTCTAAAATTCTTTTATCTTCTTATGTAGTAGACTTTTCTTTTTGTTGGGTGTCCATCACTCATTTGTATTGAAAAAATTCAATAGTCAGTTTTTAAACCTTTATCGAGTTAAGTAATTTAAAATAATCTTATGGGTGATTTCCTTTAAACATTAATACAAGTTATATTAAATAATTGGATAATCTTACGTTAATTAATGAAAGTTAGTGAAACTTAATAAATTGTTATTAATAAATATTCAAGCCATTATTAATGAAATAAGTAACCGGTATTTCTTAATAGGAATTAAAATATGATATTAATTAAAAGTTTAAATGCTAACCTAAATTTCTATGACAATAATCTTAATATGATTTCTTTCGTTAAATTATTAATGCATCAAGGAAAATATATTAATATTAGTTATTAAATACATGTTAGGAAATTAATAATTATTTTATTGTTGGCTAAGGGTGAATTGTGATTGAATAATTAATTTAAAAGGTTAGGTATGCCTTAATTGATTATGTCACATAAATAATTAATTATCTCACTAGACTTATTGTAAATATTGTAAATTTAAAGTTTATATTTCGCATATCGCATGTTTATTTTGTTGAGTTTTAATCATCATATAATAAAGTCATTTCATTCTATGATTTTTGCTCACATAAAATTATACCTATGTACAATTTTATTGTTTTATTCAGATTAGGATCATGTGTCATAATTACCAGTGCCTCATCAGAATATCAAATCCGTATAATTACTTGAAATGTTATATATTCCTATTTGGTAGCCTTGGTCAGCCTGAGTATGAATTTATTTAATGGCATGACTTAGAATTTAAACTTTAACTAATTCTTTGAGTGTGAATTTAATTTGTATGGTTTAAAAAAATTTACGTCTATGGATTTATTCATGAAGTAGAAAAATTAATAAAAAATTAATTTACGAGGCATGTAGTTTTATATTGTAACACTTGGGTTGCAGTTCACAATGAGTGGGTCGTTACATATAATTTCTAAGAAGATATAAAATATGTATTAGATTATAATCTTTAGATAGAATTATGTAAAGTCGAGATAATAAATTATGAGCTATTGATTTAATTTAAACATAAATAAAATAACTATTAGTACGTATCCCTTGCATCATTGGCACCAAGCCCACGAAGCCAAACAATGGTGGCCTGAGACTTCCTTGTTACCTAATAACATGAACTCTTCCAAACATGGTGAGGATGGCCGAGAGCTGCTTAACCCTAATCTTTGTGCCAAGGAGGAAAGATAGTAAGATGATAAGTGAATATATTAGAAAGAAAAACTCAAATCCGATATTAATTCATTGTCACAAAATTTGCCCAATACTATAACAATATCAAACCAAAAAAAACCTCCCCTTGTGGTAGTGTATATTTTTCATAGCAACTCTGAAAATGAATATCTGACATCCAAAGGATATGCATTACTTACCCTAATCACTTCATAAATTTATCATACAAGAACAAATTATTTAGAAAAATAAAATTAGCCACACATCTTTGATGACAAAACTGAGTAAAGCAAGAAATCTGACTCGTTGTCATCCAAAAAATTTCCATATTTCCTATCATGCTTATGAGTTTTCATAGCAAAACAATTTGCCCCGAAGATCAAAATCACATCCAAACATGCAAACCAAAAACCAATGTTTTCCCCACGGCTTCTTTGCAAGATTTGAAGACAAACCATACTTTTTCAATGTGCAAGAAAGTGGGAAAGATATGGTTAAAATGGCCATTTATGCTCCTAATCAACATGATTTACTAATTGGATTTCACAAAACAATGAAAAAACTCATTCATGCAAAAAAGAAAGAGAAGCAAATTTTTTTATTTCACGGATGACACTGCTCCATTTTGTCCTCACACAACCTTAGCTCTCTTGGATTAGAACAATAAAAGAGGAAAATCAACACCACATATATATTGTCTAAACCACAATTATATAAGTTGCATATACGCAACTAAAAATAATCATTAAATGAAATCAGTGAATTTACCCATAGAAAGACCTATAAAACCAAAAGACCTAGAAAATGACCTATAGAAAGACCAATAAAACCAAAAGTAGCAGTGAAAAGCTTGAAACCATCATTCTTACTTAGCTCATAAACAAGACAAAATTAAGAATGCAACACAAAAACTCTCCCAAGAAAATGAAACTTTGATGGAATTTAGCAAATAGAATGCTTTCGTAAAAAAAATTCTCTTAGAAGCAATTCATAGAAACACACCAGAGGAGGAGAGAAAGAGAAGTAACAACTAAATGTCAATTGAAACAGCTAACTAAGTCATGTGCGAAAAAAAATGTAAATTCTTACAATGAGAGCAACAAAGGAGAAAAAGGCAGCACCGCTAGCATCTGTTGAGGCATATTCATCATAGGCAGAAGATAGAAAAAACGATCAATCCCCATTATGTTCTAATATGCTCTTTAATCAAACCCTCAACAATCAACAAGATGTCAATTAAATCAGCAATCCCCTTTGTCAATCACACCCAAAAGAAAGATCCTTGTGTGTGTATGTGATAGCCCATTAGCTTATTATTGTCATCTACAACCCAGAAAATATAATCAAGCACATGCTTAAATATGTTTACTTTTCGCTCCTATCTCAACTAATGTAGGCAATACCAATTTAATGAAATGAATAGGTCTTCATAGGTTGTAACGGGGCAGGCTGCAAAGAAAAAATATGATAAATAAGATAGAAAAGTTCAGAGGCTGATATGCACCCTAACATTAAAAATCCTTTCTAAATCCTGACATACATGTATAATAAATCCCCAAATACCATAACAATGCGACACAAACTTAAGAAAAATCTCTCTTTCTACGACAGACTCTTGAACATCGCAATAATTCATAACAAAACAATGACAGAAACAGCAAAATCTTGTGGAAAAATCAGTAGGGAGGAAAAGATGTGATGATCCGGCACCCACCTGAAAGCCACGCTCAAGACAGTAAAGCTTGCAGGCAGCGTTCCCGACCTGGATGCCGGCCTGACCCATGTGGATGGAGATGCACTCCCTCATCTTTGCCTTGCCTCCACAACAAAAAACCAGAGAATCCGATCAAAGCGGTGAAAAAAAAGGAGAAAAAAGATCCAAATTTCGAATTTTTGGAATGTTGGTGGGAAGATCGTGTGTTTTCTTGTTGGGTCTTTGTTGTCGACTTCGTGGGCTTTCTCGAGAATTATGATGGGCTTTTCTAGAGAGTGATAGGCTTATTTCTCTTATAAATAAATAAATAAATATTAAAATTTGCGAAGTCTTATGTGCTAGTCATTTTATAAAAAATTTTACATTATTTTTTTATTTTTATAATCAACTAATTTACAAATAGACGTTATTATTATCAATTACTTGGTTTTTGGTTTTAATTTACTAACTCTCGAATTAACTTCTATAATGAATCTGTTAAATGCGGAAATTGATAATTTTTATTATATGATCCGATTCTAATTGTTTTTTATTTATTAGTAAACTTACTAAATTTAAGACATATTTATGCATTGTTGAGGCTTTTATATAGAAACAATTTTCAATATGTTTAGAATTTATTTAATGAATTTATTTTTAAATTTAATAGCACTACTTACTTATTAGCTAAGTGGTATTAATTGTTGCGTTTAAGTTCGGCTTATTTAACTCCTGTTTGAAGATATTAATTTAACTTGAGCTATAAGTAGAAATTGAGTTAGATTGCTTGAACTCCGACACATATAATTAATTGTTTTGGTAATTTTATTTACTTTTTTTTCTATTCAGATTTTATATTATTATTATTATTATAGTAATTGCTACATCAAATATATATATATATATATATATATATATCATATTATATTCAACGTAAATAAAATATTACTTTATATATGTCAAAGCCATTTTAAAAAAACTAACTTTGAGTTGCTTTGGAAAGAAGTCTATTTATGATTGCCCTGTTTTAGTTTTGAATGGAATTGTCAATGAACTAAATAAAATTGAACATAGAGCGAACACATTCGAATTAGTAGTATTTTTAATAACGATGCTTTTCATTCTCATATCCTACAAAATAAAAAATTATAAAAGGCCATGAGAATTGTTTTTGTTGACATTCTTTTTAGGCTTTGTGATTTGAAGATAGGTGTTATAAGTGACAAATACATTTAAATACTTCAATGATATGTATTGATATTTAAATATTTTTTGGTACAAATAAATTTGATAGTTTTTAAGATAAAAATAAAATTCAACACTTTAAAATTGACACTATACGGGAAACATAATGTATGCTCGAGTAGCAATTAAATTAACAAAAATTATTGCTATCATTAAAAAAATTTTGCATACACCGTGGCCCTCATATTCTCATTTTTAGACAATCACTTTTTGGCTATCACCTTAAGAGAAACAAATTAAGCTCTTTATCAAAGCAAATTATTTAATTTTTTTATTTTAATTAAATAAAATTTTGAAAAAAATACATAGTTTTATTTATAACTGGGCTCTCACTAGTCCACGATGTGGGCTTAGCCAAGGGAATTATAATTAATCAAGGAGAAAAAAATTAATTCTTGTCGTTTAAACAAATAGTTAAAAGCTTCTTAATAGTTTTTTTTAATTAATTCAACAAAATAAAATTAATAAAATTAATAAACACTTTGGCCAGCCTCTGCCTTCCTCCTTGGCCATGACCGCTGCTCCCTCCTTAGCCATCCCTTCTCGCCCATCTCCCCACTCCCACCAATAAATACCCAGGGCACAAGAGATGCAGCTTATTCTATGATTGATTTCCTGTTTTTGGTTGACAACTTTGCATGATTTTGTATTTAAGATCAAGGTTGTTGCTTTTTAATTATTTATTATTTATTTATTTATTTATTTTGCGCTAGAAGATGATAGCAATGATATATAACATCTGCGATGTTCTTACTTTACTTAGATGTAATAAGGTTTACATGATAAAGGAGCTCTCCCTTTATTTAAAAGGGGAACCTTACTTAATTTGAATTAGCTATGTATGCTTTTTGAACAGACATACTGATATGTTAATCACTTTGCTAATTTTTTGGCAATCATGAAGATGTGGGCTATGATTAATATAAATAAATGGATCTGCCATGCATATAGTTTTGGTTAGAGGAACCTTCATACGACGAGGCTAAGTGCAAATTTTTTGTAGGCACTGTGTTTTGTATTGTTTGTACCAAGGTTCAGATCATTATAAGTTCTCACGCTCTTCCCAACCAATAAAAATGATGCTTTTACTAAGTTTCGTGTCGATTAACTAGGCTACAATTTAGTCCATTGATTAAATCCTAGCTATGCATACTCCCTACCGATATGATTAAAAATAAATGAGGAAATTGAAACGAGTTGTTCATGTGGTCATATTTTGGATTGAAAAATCTTATATCTGCATACCAATTGGTATATAAGATGTTATGTGCATCGTTACTGTTACAATGCCTTTCTGACATTGTTTAGATGTTAGGTTATTCTGTCTTGACAGCTTGTATGCTTGTGTTTTTTTCACATACATGTCAATCCTAAATTATGTGAATTTCTGTTTCAGTGGAGGCCTCGAGCTTCTTTGCCAATCCATTAAGGTTCATCACGTTGATGTGAAGCTCAAAGATGGAGAAAAGACGGTAGCTTCTTTTCTTGGAAAAATTGAAATTCTTATTTGAGCACGCCATTATTAAGTAGAATTTATCTATCATGGTATATGCTGCAGTTGAAAATGAAAAATTGCTTTCGTGGGTTTGTACAAACTTAATTAAGGAGAGGCCTGAGATGTTCATAAAAGGAGACAGTGTATATGCCCTATTATAACCTCCTACTCTATTTCCTTCTACATTTCCAATCTCTTTGTGAATAAAAAGTTTATCCTCTTGAAGTATGTACTGAAGGGAGTAATTT
>JAURVB010000838.1:0-18184 GCA_033002965.1 Piper betle
TCTGAAGAGAATTCCATGCCCAAACACGGGGTCATATTTTCAAAGCGTTCGGATCTTTCACCGGCTTCACCTTCATCCTCTAATTTGTCAACATATTCACTACTCTTATCATATTCTTCAATTTCCTCACAAGCTTCTTCTGTAATCTGATCTTCATTGTCTTCATTTTCAAAGCTATCATATGCTGCCTCTACCTCCTTAGAACAACTTTCAGCCATCACATCCACACCATCTAATATCGGGCTTGATGAATTGCTCATAGTGCCTGGACATCATTGTACATCAAAAAATATCAAATCAAATAGGTCAAAGAGAAGATGATTATTCAAATCTCGTAATAACCCAACAAGTTCTAAAATAAAACTGATTCCAATCCAATTAACCATGTAACAGTGATTATTTGAAATAAAATGCGATTATTGTTTATTTTTCGATTCTAATAGGTTTAAAGCATTCCAATAGGTTTAAATCATTTTATTTCAATTAGAAATAGATTATTTTATTTAATGCTATTTGACTGTATTTTTTTATATTTTTTTGGATATATTTAATATTATTGACTCGAGTCGGGAGCGAGTCAACTTTTTATTACGAAACTGCCCGCGCTGTGGCCACCGCGTTAGGCCGCGTTATTTTTAGTTTTGGGTTGGTTAATACGTTTAACGCATGTTATTTGAATTAGAATTCGATTATTTTATTTTGTGTTATTTTACTGGATTTTTTTATATTTTTCTGGATATATTTAATGTTATTGACTCGAGTCGGGAGCGAGTCAACTTTTTATTACGAAACTGCCCTTTTCATCTTCCCCGTCTCTCCCCTGTTTTTCCCCTCCCGCGCCAATCGCCGCCCACCCCCTGTGTTTTGCCGCGCCACCCCCACCGGCGGCGACCTCTCCGGCGGCATCCCGTTGCTAGCTACCGACGCCGACCGGTCTTGTCGCGGCCTCGCCACCGCCTCCCTTCCTTCCCCCTCTCCCTACCCTCTCTTCCTATTTCCTTCCGGGTTCGATCGAAAACCATGATTTTCACCGCATTTATAAAATGAAAGAAGGCATAGGGTTTATGAAAACACACTTCGTTGCCGAGTAAATGGGTAAGTGATACGGTTCACTTTACTAGTTTAAACGGTTAAATGGTATGGTTTACTTAACCGGGTAAAAATACTTAACCGGTTAACTAATACTTTCCACTTGACCGGGTAATTGATAATTAACCGGGTAGCGGGTAAATAATTTAAATAAATTCATGGATACCAACGGTTCGATCCCACCACGTCGAATATATACATATATATATATATGTATATATATATAATATATATATATATATATATTTATTTTCCGGGTCTTTACGTAGTCCCACATCTAATACCTACTAAGATAAGATCCTATTTATAAGTGAAAATGGACTATAGATTTTTAACTTGGGTTAACCATTTTAAAATGACACAGCCCATTACGTTGTACTTTGGGCTGGGTCATTACAGTAATCCTTCTGGTGGCTTTGTTCCTCTGGTGGCTTTGTTCAGATTCTTATAGTCTATACACATTCTCCAACACCCGTGATTGCCCTGGAAGGAATTATCTGATCATTCTGGATGGGTACAACAGTTATTCCTCCCTTCTTTGGAATGCATTGGATAGGGTTAACACATGAACTGTCAGCAATTGAATAGATGATTCCAGCATCTAGCCATTTGAGTATCTCATTCTTTACTACCACATTCATTATAGGATTGAGTCATCTCTGTTGTTCAACAGTTGGCATGTGTCCTTCAAGTAGAATTTTGTGCATGCATACATTTGGGTCAATGCCTCGAATGCCTGCAATTATCCATCCAATGGAGGACTCTCAGTAACTTCTCCTCTTGCAAAGTGTGAGAGCTGTAGAAATAATTAGACTAAGAACATTTGGTTGTGCAAGAAATGCATACTTAAGATGCGTCAGCAAGGGCTCCAACTCTAGCTTTGGGGGAGTGATAGTCGATGGAACGTTTATCATTGCTTTGGATTTTTTGAGAGCAAAGGCCCCAACTACTCACTTGTGAGAACCCTCAACTTAATTCCACATCTAATATCTACTGGGAGAAGATCTTGTTTATAAGTAAGAATGAACTATAGATTTTTAACTTTGGTTAACCATTTTAAAGAGATGACTTAGCCCATTGCGTTGTCACTATGGGCTGGGTCGTTACAAATGGTATCAGAGCGGTTACGTGTTAGATGGTGGGCTGGACTACGGACATTGACTAGGCTGCCAGTCACGGGCCAAAGAAGGTCATGGGCTGGTGTTAGCAACGGGCCAAATGTAAGAATTTCGGGGATGAAATTTCCTAAGGTGGGTGGATTGTGAGATCCCTCAACTTAATCCCACATCTAATACCTACTGGGAGAAGATCTTGTTTATAAGTGAGAAAGAACTATAGATCTTTAACTTGGGTTAACCATTTTAAAGAGATGACTTAGCCTATTGCGTTGCACTTTGGGCCGGAGTCGTTACAATTACTTTTTTATTATTCATTGATCAAATGCTAGATAGATTGGTTGGGCAAGATTATTATTGTTTCGTGGATGGCCACTCTCGATATAGTTAAATAGCAATTCATCCTAAATAGTAGGAGAAAACCACTTTAGATGTCCGTATGGACATTTGTCTTGAAGGATGCCTTTTGGACCATGCAATGCCTGAGGAACATTTCAAAGATGCATGATGTTCATTTTATCAAACATGATGGATGAATTTTTTAGTATTTGGAAGTATATTTGATGAGTGTTTAGCAACTCTGGATAAAGTCTTGTAAAGATGTGAAAGTTCAAACCAAGGTTTGAACTAGAAAAAAAATGTCACTTCATGTAACGACCTAGCCTAAAGTGCAACGTAATGGGCTAAGTCATTTCTTTAAAAGTGTTTAACCAAGTTAAATATCTATAGTCCATTTCCACTTACAAACAGGATCTTATCCCAGTAGGTATTAGATGTGGGACTAAGTTGAGGGATCTTACAATCCACCCACCTTAGGAAATTTCGTCCTCGAAATTCTTACACTCGGCCCGTTATTAGCCTCAGTACACGTCCTTCTCTGGCCCATGATCAGCAGCCTTAGCCAACGTCCCTAGTCCAGCCTACTATCTACTATCTAATACTATTTGTAACAACCCAACCAAAAGTGCAACGTAATGGGTTAAATCATTTCGTAAAAGTGATTAACCAAGTTAAAGATCATAGTCCATTCTCACTTATAAATATGATCTTATCCCAGTAGTTATTAGATGTGGGACTAAGTTAAGAGATCTCACATCATGGTAATAGAAAGAGTTGTGCTTCACCAGTTTGGTCACAACCATTCAAGTTAATGTGGGACACAAGTAATTATGCCATTGGTGCAGTCTTGGGCCAACACATCAATAAGGTTTTTCAGGCCATCTACTATGCAAGTAAAATATTAAATGAAAGTCAAACAAATTACACTACTACAGAGAAGTAATTGTTGGTTGTAGTATATGCTATAGACAAATTCAAATCATATTTGATGGGCACCCAGGTGATGTTCACATAGACAATTCAGCTTTGCAATACCTACTACAAAAGAAGGAGGTCAAGCCAAGGCTCATCAGATGAGTGTTGCTACTACAAGAATTTGATTTGGAAATAAGAGGCAAAGAGGGTTTTGAAATGTAGTAGCCAACTATATGTCCAGACTAGTGAATAAGGAAAATGAAGTCAACTCAATGCCAATTCAAGAAAGCTTTTCAGAAGAGCATCTTTTTCATGTAAGGAGCTCTAACTCACATGGTTTTTCAAACTATTTAAATTTTCTTGTTGATCAAGTTCTTCCCTTAAATATTTCACCATAAAAGAAAAGAAAGTTTTGAGTGAAGTTAATCATTATTTTTGGGATGAGCCATATCTATTTAGAAAATACAGTAACCAAATAATTAGAAGATGTGTCACAAAAGAAGAGAGTCTAGATATTCTATATCATTGTCACTCATTAGAATATAGAGGCCATTTTGGAAGCTAAAGGGCAGCCATGAAGGTTTACAATTAGGATTCTATTGGCCGATGTTAACTCTTTTGTGAAGCAATGTGACAGTTGCCAAAGAAGTGGAAATATGTCAAGAAGGCAAGAGATGCCCTTGCATGGAATTCTTGAGTTTGAACTTTTTATTTGGGAAATAGACTTCATGAGACCATTTGTGCCTTCCAAAACCAATCTATGACATATTGGAAGCAGTTTATTATGTTTCAAAGTGAGTGGAGGCACTAAATATTCCCAATCAATGATGACAAGGCAGTTATAAGATTCATGAAGAAAAATATCTTCACAAGATTTGGCACCCCAAGGGCCATCATCAATAACAAAGGATCAAACTTTTATAGTAAGGCCTTTGAAACCCTACTGACTATATATGGAGTCAAACATAAAGTTGCAGTAACATATCATCCACAAACAAGCAGACAAACCAAAATTTCTAACTGACGAAATCAAAAGAATTTTGGAGAAGGTTGTAAGTCCATCTAAAGAGGATTGGTCATTAAAATTATATGATGCATTTTGAGCTTGTAGAACAACTTTCAAGACGCCAATTAGAATGTCCCCTTATAGAATAGACTTTGGAAAGACATCTCATCTACCTTTTGAGCTAAAGCACAAAGTATATTAGGCTATTTAAAAATTAAACTTTGATGCTAAGGCATGTAGAGAGAATTGGATGATCTTAAAATCAATGCATATGAAAATGTCAAACAATATAAAGAATGAACTAAGTTGTGTCATGATAGACGCATTTCGGCCACACACTTTTAGTTAGGACATTGCTGCTTTACAATTTTAGGTTAAGACTTTTCCTAGGAAAGCTAAAATCTAGATGGTCTGAACCTTCCAATGTGACTTTGGTATTTCCACATAGTGTTATAGAAATTAGAATGAGAAAAATGGAAATTAATTCAAAGTCAATGGCCAAAGGCTCAAGCACTATTATCGAGGAGATGTGAACCAATTCACTTCATCTATTGTGACAACTTCAGAATGACCGGAACTCAGTCAAGCTAGTGATGGTAAACAAGAGCTTCCTAGGAGGCAACCCAACTTGTTTGATTACTTGTTCTAATAGAAAAAAATAACACAAAGAGAAGAAAAGATGAGGAATCCAAATTATAGGAAATCAAGGGAGAAAGAAATCAAGAAAAGAATCATGGTCACTACTCTAATGAGCACAACAATCAGATAAAGAAAATTCCGAGGTTAGTGATGCCCTTGCTTGTTTTCCCTGTTATCCCATTTTTAAGCCTTAGCCGTAGCCCTACTACATCCTGACAAATCGTTCTGATCCTAACTATCCCAAGAATTTGATTTTGTGCAGAGAACCATCTTGCTTTGAAACTTATGATGAGACAATCCACCGAGGCCTGCAAGGATCCCATTTGATTTTTATTTGATTAAGTATCTTGGGAGGGATAAACAATTGTGTAAAATTTGCTCATAATTTTTGCTTGTGTGTAGAAAAGTTCTTCGTTGTTGAATGTTTTTATCAAAAAATTAGAGTTACTACTATTTTTTTGTTTTGTTAGGGACTAGAAAAGTTTAAGTTTGGGTGCTTGATACTTTGTAGATTGACCTAACATTTTAATAGTTTTTGTACATCATTTCCATGTCCTAGCATTGTTTTCCTTGGCATTTATAGCAGAAAATTTAAAATTTTTGAAATATTACATAATATTTAAAATAAGAGTAAATTCATAGTCAATTCTAAGCATAAAGCTATGCTTTGAAGGAACTTGGACAAAGCCGGTGCATGTTTGTAAGATGATGTCAGTGTTGGGTTTGTCTTACATCGGTCGTAGAGGTTGTTGGTAACTTGTATATAGGCTAATGGGAAAACCTTATTCCTTGAGTTAACTTTTGGATTAAGAGAGCCCGTAACACCTATTGCGAGTTTCCTTTGGTTGTTTAAAGTCCTTTTTGGGGGCCTGAAGGGCCAACAGCGGTTTTGGAGCTTGCGTGGGAGCCCAAAGGGCCCAATAAGTGGTATCAGAGCCAAGTTCGAGCAGGGTTTGTCTACACCAATTGTTGTTGTTTCCTTAATGGGTTCCACCTGATGATTTGAAGAGAGTTTGCCAGGTGGGTGTCGTCTAATTTAAGGGGAGTATGTCAGATGATGATGGTTTTGGGTCACGCCCGATATGTGAAGGGGAGTTGTTGGGTTTGTCCAACATCGGTCGTGGAGGTTGTTGGTAACTTGTATATAAGCTAATGGGAAAGCCTTATTCCTTGAGTTAACTTTTGGATTAAGAGAGGCTCGTGACACCTATTGCAAGTTTCTTTTGGTTGTTTAAAGCCCCTTTTGGGGGCTTGAAGGGCCCAACAGTGGTTTCGGAGCTTGCGTGGGAGCCCAAAGGGTCCAACAGTGAGACCGCTCCTTCATTAACCTAGGATAGACCAATTTGCAACATATCCTAGTATGGCCAGACCTGTATGCAATCAATTTGCACAATTGTGCACATTCCTGCTCATGCTTTGGCAAGAATTGCAAGCCTACAAATTCTGCACTTGCTCCCCACCTTTGGACAGATCTATCTAACCAACCTAAGTCCCAACTAGACACTGTTGGATGGACACTTTGATGAGCAAGAAAGGAATAGATTCCCCTAATGCCAATGATTAAAGAAGAATATCACATGTGCCTTAGTTAATAGGAAAGCTGCAAAGAAGCTACCACTACCAAGCTCGACAAACTACTGCAATTGGGACAATTTGAATTTCATGGAACAACTTGACCAACTTCACAAGCTGTTGAAGAGATAAAGAGGGAACAAGGGGACAAAGCTAGAGAATGCAATCTGAACAGTGATGATCGGCTCGACATGCACCACACTAATACGAGGATATGAAGTTGCAAAGAAATTGCTGAGAGATCCCCTACCTCAATTCAATATATACCACTACTCACTCAACACATGAGAGAGCTTCATCATATACACCCTTTCCCCCACTTTTCTTCTTGTTCAATTTTCAATTTCCGAGTCACGTACATTGGTAACCTGATTAGGGAATTCATGATTGGAAGGAGGAAGCTATGGAAGCCAAGTTATAAGGAAGACAACACTGCTGAAGAAAAGTTTTCACCAGGGCCTCATTGTTAAAGATTTGCATAATCTCTTCTTTCTTATCTTCTTGCATTATTATTTTCTTTGAAGAGTTTCATGATGTACTATCATACTTACATGGGGTAGATTGTAGTGATCTAGGATGCATGATGGATCTTAATTGATATGTAATATATCTTGTCATTATTATCTTGTTACACTAGTTGTGAGTTGATTATTTCATATCTATACTTAATA
The DNA here is from genome assembly GCA_033002965.1 of Piper betle. Lineage (NCBI taxonomy): Eukaryota > Viridiplantae > Streptophyta > Magnoliopsida > Piperales > Piperaceae > Piper > Piper betle. The sequence goes on from JAURVB010000838.1 coordinate 7,347, forward strand.
CTTCAGGAGAGAAGCAAATTCTCTCATGAGTAAGAGAGTCGGTTGAGCATTAAGAATAAGCAGATCGATGATGTCTTTGAATGAAGTAGTGATCGCACATCACTGATTTGGTCTTGGTTGCTCAAGAATGTGGAATGATGTCAGGGGGTAGATTGTAATAAGTTGTAAAAAACCCTTTACAATTAAACTCATTTCCTTGGATACAACTACAATCATGCGCAACCTAATTAATATGCCAAGCTATGTTATCTATTAACTCAGTGAAATTATACATCCCAGATTTATTTTTAATTAAGAGAATTTATGTTAACTTTATCTATTGTTTTATATGTCTATGCCCTAGCACTGTCTTATTGAAATGGTTTAGTTGCACTAGTTTTATGACCTTGCTCATTTTAGATAGATTAGAGTAAAATACTAGCTCATCTTTACAATCTTGCATACTCCCTATAATTAGCTCACTAAGTATAACAAATCTTGTTATTAATAAATGTGCGAAAACATTAATTCCTCGTGGAGAAGGCATTAGTTGACTGTGTACAGATGTGTGTGTACACAAACTGTTGATGGATTGAGTGTGTCTTAGGGTGTTGCCTATATGAAATGGAAAACATGCTAGTATTGTTTGCCCTAGTGAGTGTTCTTTGTTGGAGTATTATTGTTTTACTTTTTGGAAGTCGAAGACTTATTTTGCCTGTATTGTATACATTTATTTTTGGGATGAGTGGTAGTTGTTGTTGATAGTTTTCTTATATGTATGGAGGTGTGGTTCCTTTGATGTAGTTGATGGGTGCGTGGGGAAAATGATGACTTCTTATATACACTTGGGCGGTGTTACTATGGTGTAGTAGTTTTATCGGTGTTATATGACTTATACATATTATTAGTTTGTGGATTAATATGACTCAACTTTATTATTATTACATAGTCTAACTATCTAACATTCAAGTCGTACATCTTAGCTATTGATCAGTTGTTCGCATTACATAAATTCATGCATTTACTTTATATCATTGGTGGTTGTGTTCCTATTGAAACACAAAGTGTGATATCTTAGGCCGAGCCTAATTTTATTTTGATTTCTTAGTGAATTGGGTAAAATTTGATTGAGAAGGCTTAGACTGTGTAGGATAATTAAATAGAATTTATTTAGATGATAAATTATTATTAATCTGGGAATGAAACACTTAATTATGTATTTTAGTATCTTTTAGTTTTTCCGGTAAGAATTATCAAAATACCCCTACTAATTAGGAGTATACAAAACTAGAGAGAGGTCAATCCCTCTTTCTCTCTCTAAGATTTTTTGGTGTCGACTTAAGGGGAGGACAAGGAGAAGGAGAAGGGATGGCTAAGGCTTGGTAATTCCATTATTTTCTTCATTTTTTAAATAAAAAATCATCATATTTTGGTTGATTTGTGTGTAGGACATGCATGCATCATGTTTTAATTGATTATGAATGAATTTTTGTATGATTTTTAGTGTTAAGAATTTTATAAATTATGTAATTTTGATGAGGGTATGTTGTGGTTCACAGAGTTTTCAGATATTAAACTCGTTGGACATGTATTTGCATAAAAAGAACAAGCTTTGCATGCCAACCAGTAAATATTAAGATTTTATGATAATACTTATATTTTCCAATAAATCATGATGAAATATATATGATAAGTAGTTGTACAAAGATTTCATGGAGGTTTACATGTTTGTAAATAAGTTAACATTATAGTTAATTAATGTAGCAAGTTATATAAGTATATTTTGTAAATTATGCTTTAATGGTAAAATTGAGTATAATAGTTAATTGCATACAAACCTAGCATGTGTATATATTAAAAGGTGTAATTAACTTGTTGGAATAATTAGTACTTAATGACATGTTTATTAAGAATGAATTATTAACCTTTAAAAAACTATTTTTTGCGGCAACGCTGCAATGTTAGTTTATTGGTTTTGTTCTAGAATGTAGCCAGCGACACAACGCTATAAGCTGGGAGTTTCACTACCATGGCCTTGGTGTTTGTATATGTGATTTGGCATGGTCAACACCACAACGTGAAAGATGGGAGTTCCAGCATCGTGGCCTTTGTAAGTTGTGAATGACTTGTACGACACCAACGCCACAATGCTGAGACCAAAGCTACAGCCCTGACCTGAAGTTTCTAATTCTTATTTGAATATTACTTAATGATTGATATTTAGCTTAATTAAATATAATTGAGTAATGTGGATTATTTATTAATGGGATATGAGTGTGTTTGAATTGTGGTTGAGTGTGAATCATCATATGGGTTATAAATATACATTCTTTAATGTATATTTTTTAGTTGTAGGGCATGCATGCTAGGTTATGAGTAAAGTAATTTGAGGAGGTTGTTCAAAGTACATATAACTTGCATGATAACTAGTTAATACACTGCATAACCATTGATTGTTGGGGAGAAAAGCTGGTTTCTGGTATTGATATGTTGGATATACATTGAGACTTTGCTTTCCTAGTAAGAGTCTGGGCGAGGATTAGGTGTATTGTCTTCCCCTTGGGACGCTAGCAGTGTTCGTGATCATAAATGAAAAATATTTCTAGCAGATGGGCCAAATCTATTGGATGAGGGTTAAGCGTAGACTCTATGGTTAATTGCCTACTTCATTTTTATTATATATACTTAGTAGTTTTATCACTAATGTAAAATTGCCTCCATAAGTAACTCGCTTGGAGTGTGACTTGGGACTTCAGTGGAGAGTGTGGCAGGGGACTCTATATTCGATAATTATTAGTAATTATTTAGATGGACTTGCTAGAATGTAGTCGGATTATATATCATTAGTAGTAGACCATGGTTTGTTCGTTGGGAGTTTTTATGTTATTTGCTACTGCATATTTTATTTAACTCTAATATATTCTGGTTATGATTAATACATGGGATAATTATATTATTAGTAAAGAAATTACTTTTATTTAGTTGTTAATTTTGGTTATTTTATTTTGTAGTATAGTTTATTTGCTTTATTCCTTGTATTTGTGAATTGGGGTTTGGGGTTGGACCAAAAGTGACACGGTCCGGTTGTCTTATTGGGCATGTCGTCATAGTTGGTATTAAAAGCCATAGTTTCACATAGCTAATGATATATTTATCATATCTTATTGAAAGTTCAAACAGTCCATTGTCTCCAAGGTTAGAATTTTGAGTCTTGTGAGTAGATTTTAGTAATTAAGGTATTAATTTGGAATATTTTAGATGATGGCTAATGATAGGTCTTAGGGATAGTTAGTCAAGGGGGAACTAAGGATATGGATCAAACCCAAGTTAGGGAATGAATCCTCAAAATATGGTGAAACTTGAGTAGAGAGCAAACCTGGGGCCAACCAATGAACAAATGCTTTCTCAAATATTGAAGGCTATCCAGGATTTGGCTGAGTCCACTACAACAACCCAAAATGGCAATTCTGGCTTGGCACCTTCTAGGGCCCACAAGGGGAGCCAAGGAACTAGGGATAGACCTCCATCGACGGTTCATGCTAAACAAAACCCAGCTAGCCTGGCACCTAGGGTAGTTGGTGATGTAGAAAAGTTCATTAAGAATAGAGGTAAGGAATTCTTTGGAGGGGTAGATCCGATCAAGGCTGAGAACTGGAAAAATAATATGGAGACTACATTTAGGGCTATGCAAGTATCTCATAGACACAAGACTAGATTGGCTATTATTACGCTTTAGGAGGACGCCTATCACTGGAAGTAATATATGGAGAAATCAGCTTACAATTGAAGGGAAATCACAACTGTTACTTGGTCAGAGTTTATGAATTCCTTCAACAAGCAACATTTTCCTAAGCTGATGATTTAGCAAAAGTTCTTGAGGTCAATAATCTCACTGGGGGGAATGATTTAGTGTGGGAGTATGCTAAAAAATTCCTGCAACTGGAGAAGTTTTCTCTTGGATCAATAGACAATGAGAAGACAAAGTGTAGCAAGTTCATTGGGAAATGAAGTTCGAGATGAGAGAAAAAATTGCCAATATCTCTAGGAATAACTTGAACGAGGTTATCAATGCTACAGCCAATCACGAGTTGATCTTGGAGCAAGAAAGGCGACTAAGAAGAGTAATTTTGTTCAAAAATGGGTGTACTAACTAGAATGTGCGTAAACCCTCTACTCAACAAAATGTGGAGACTCCAAACAATTCAAACAAGAGGAAGAGGCAACGGAAGTGTGGAAATTGTGGGAAGGAGCACCCAAAGAGGTGTAAGGAACCACCCAAGTACTTCAACTACGCAAAATTTAGGCACATGAGAGGATGGATTATATATGCCAATAAAGGGCAAGACCAACTAGCCAACAGCAATCAGCCAGCAAATAAGGGCAAGGACAAGGGCAAGATCATGACAATTGTTGTGGGGAGTAGGATGATGTTGAGAAACGAATTATTTGAGATATAATCTTAATAAAAAATTGTAAAGTATATGTTTGTTTGATTCGGGATGTATACATTCTTTCATAGCTCCTCTAATAGTGAAAAGGTTGGGTCTAAAAATTTCAACCTTATCTTAACCATTATTGATTATGACTGTTGAATATACTACCTTAGGAATCAAGAATCTAGAATTTGAAATTCGTGGAGAAACCTATGTGCAAGATTTTATTTTGTATGGGTTGAGGGACTATGATGTAATTTTGAGATTGGATTGGTTAAGCCATAACAAAGTATTCCTAGATTGTGAGAAAAAAGGGTGTTACACGGTCTATGTAATAGTGAAGTGGGATTGATATTCCAAGGGTTATTATTAGATAAGTCATCATGTATTGTATCCTATGCCAAAACAAGGAAGATGATGGAGAAAAATGTCAAGCATTTGTAGCTAGTTTGGTAAATTCTGGTGAGGAACCAATAGAGTTAGCTTCTATCCCAATGGTTTTAGAATTTTTTGATGTATTTCCTGAAATATTACCTTGTATTCTGCCACTTAGAGAGGTTGAATGTACCATAGATGTAACACCTCGTACAAAACTAATCTCTAAAGTATCCTACCGGATTGCATCATCTGAATTAAAAAAGTTGGAAGTTTAGTTGGAAGAGATGTTAGAAGCTGGATTTATTTGTCCAAGTAAAACTCCATGAGGAGCACTAGTATTGTTTGTCAAGAAGAATGATGGATCCCTTCATCTTTGTATTGACTATAGACAACTCAATCAGGCAACAATCAAGAATCAGTATCCATTACCAAAGATTGATGATCTGTTTGATCAATTAAAGACCGTGTGCGTGTTTGCATGATAGATCTTTACAACCAAGATGGACATATCAATGTGACTTTTGAATGAAAGAGGTAATTTTTTTAGTCACAAAATCTCTAAGAACGGCATATCTATGGACCCAGCCAAGATTCAAACTATTTTGCAGTGGAGTACACCAAGGATAGTGAGTGATATTCGAAGCTTCCTAAGGCTGACAGGTTACTACTGAAGATTTATCCAGGATTTTCTTTTCATAACCACACCAATGACCAATTTAACAAGGAAGAATGTTAAATTTATATGGGATGAGAAGTGTGAGCAAAGTTTTGAAATGCTAAAGATGAGATAACTACTTCTCTAGTGTTGACTCTACTTGATGGGAATGATTGTTTTGTCATATATAGTGATGCATCTAGTCACGATTGGGTTGTGTACTAATGTAACTTGAAAAGTTGCAACCTATGCTTACTAGAAAACTAAAGATACATGAATAGAATTATGCTATACATGAGTTGGAGCTAGCAGCATTTGTATTTGCACTCAAATTATAGAGACATTATTTGTATGGATCGAAGTTTGAAGTCTACATACATGAGAGCTTGAAGTATATGATCACTCAAAGTGATTTGAATTTGAGGAAAGGGAGATGGATGAAGTATTTAAAAGACTTTGATTTTCAACTCCTCCATCATCAAGGAAAGGCTAATGTAGTGGCATATGCATTAAGGCAAATAAAAAAGTAAAAATCCACATCAACAAGTGGCTACATTATGGATCATGACCTGAAGGTTAGTAGCTGCTAATCCAATTTTATAACCTCCTGAATTTTTGGCTAATCTTGTCATTTCCAATAACTTAATAGAAATAGTGAAGATGACACGTGTTGATGACAAAGAGCTAAATGCTTTGATGGAAAAATTGATGGATATAAAAGTGATGACGCAGGGATTGTTCAATTTAGAGGACGTTTGTGCTGTTCCTAATGACAAGGAAATGAGGAAATCTATATTGGTGGAGGTACAGTGTTTTAAATTCTCTATACATACGTGAGTGACAAAGATGTATCTAGATTTGAAGCATGCTTATTGGTGGATGGGTATGAAAAGGGACCTAGCAGATTTATCTCCAAATGTTTGACATGGCAACAAGTGAAAGCTAATGACCAACTCCTTGGTGGGCTGCTTAAACCCCTAGAAATACCCGAGTGGAAGTGAGAATGTGTGACATGTGATTTTATAGTAGGACTTCTCAAATCTTTGAAGAAGAATAATTCTATTTGGGTAGTGGAGGATAGACTAACTAAATTAGCACATTTTATTCCCGTCAAGTCCAGTTGGATAACTGTGTATTTAGATAAATTGTATACTAATAATAGTACCATACATGATTCATAAGGAAATTGTATCTAATAGACATCCTTTACTTACATCTCATTCATGGAAGGCTTTTTAGCAAGCTTTGGGCACTAAAATTAAATTGATCACTACCTTGCATCCCAAATCGACAATTTAAGTGAGAGGACTATACAGACCTTAGAGGATTTGCTTAGGTCATGCACATTAGATTGGAGAGGTAATTAGGAGTAACATTTACCTTTAGTAGAGTTCACCCATATCAATTCTTATCAAGCTAGTATAGGGATGGCTCTATTTGAAGTTTTGCATGGACGACCTTGTAGATCACATGTGTTAGTTGGAGTCACCGGATGCAGTGATGGTCAACCACAATTATTGAAAGAGGCAGCCAAAAAGGTAAATTTTATCAAACAAAAGATTAAAGTAGCACAAAATAGATAGAAAAGCTATACAGATGCGAGGACTATAATTCTGAGTTGAGAAGAGTGTCTACTTAAAAGTGTCACCAACAAACAATACCATAAGATTTGGTTCTCATTAAAAACTTAAATTATAAAACCTAAGACTCGAATCAGAGTTATACATTAGCAAACCAATCGGTTCAATCGTCGGTTTAAATTGAATCTGTTTCATGAACCAAGTGCTAAGTTAAAGCCGGCCATGAATTATGAATGATGAGGGTCAGCATAGCTGAATATATAATAAAAACATCAGAAAAATAATGAGGAATGAGTTATTAAAATATGTAAAAGTATGTAATATATTTTTCAATGTATTTGATCATAGAATTATTTTAGGTCAGAATAACACATTAGGAGGCATTATAAAGCAATTTGGATGGGCTATTAGTTATAAAACATGCCATTATGATATTATGATGTGTTATATTTTATGAGATTCTTTTTTATTTTTTGGATTTTTTAAAAGATTTATTACAAGTTAGTTATTATTTTTAATTTGAGTCAGAGTTGAGTCATACTCGAGTCAAATTTTATTTACGAGTTTGCCACTGAACTATTTCTTCTCCCTCCCCGATCAGGCAGCTTTATCACAAACCCCCTTGGCTGCACCGCTGGTCATCCCGTCTCGCCCACCAGCTCGACCCCAGCAACCGTCCAGATATGGTTCAACCTCCCTCAGCAATCCACCGAACATATACTGGCAAAGGTCCACCACCATTGCCCTGCACCAGCCCTGCCGCTCGTGCCTGCCCCTGCACTGTTGCGCGCACCAGAACCTGCTCATGCGTGCCATCGCGCGTCCGCGCGCATCCGCACGCTCGCGCAGCAGCGTGCCTATCGCTCCTTCCGCGCACACGACCGCACGCTCGCCCACTACAGTGCTCGGTATTGTTTCCCAACATAGTACCAGTATTTTGCTCTGTATTGGCAGCTGCTCGGCACGCTGTGCTGCACACTCGGCTTGGTAGCCTGCTCGGTCCACAGTTGCACCACAACCTCGATCTGCCGACCCAAATACCGATAAGCACCAACCTGAGGTTTCTCGACTGGACTCGGCCACATGCTCAATACACGAAATACCGACCTATGTGCCGACACAACTGTTGTCAACCGACGCCATGCTCCATCGCCATGCTCGGTCACTCGACAGCCTCGTACACCTCGGTTCGTAACTGCAACTCAACACGGGTTAGCCTCGTTATGTTGTTTCCACCACTTGGATAGCCACCACTACCCCCTCATGAACGCGGGAAACCTAAGGACAACACCCAAACCCTAGTTCCCGACACCGCCCATGAATCATGTCTGTGACATCCTCCCCCACCAATGAAAGCCGATGTTCTCATCGGAAGTAAGGAGTGCCCCCTTCAGTAACAAGTCGAATACCTTCTCCCACAGCACCGTCTCTGCTCTATGTACCAAAGACACGCCACGCCATGGTCCCAGCTCTGCCATTGCATCATCCCCGGTCTTGCTAGCTCCAGACCTCGCATGTACCCCCACACGCTTACATCTGCCATATGCTCCGGCCATCAAATTTCGAGTCCAACTCGACCAAACAACTCCTCATGGTCCTGAGAATTGTTGGCTCAAAGCATCTCTAGGACATTGCAATGCAGCCAGTATTTCAACAACTCCGACTGTTTTCCTCTTCCTCCATGTAAAGCACTGCTGGTAATAAGTCCAACACGAACTCACCTCATCTAGTAGCTGTCTCTCTAGACAAGTGGAGAGAGAGACGTCTGATTCACCTCCCAACAAACCAAACACCGTAAGTGTAACCCGCACCCCAGATTCAGCACTTACTCCATCAGTCCATCGTAGATCTGTAGCAACCTTGGTCAGCCATGGTCGTGAATCCCCCATGAAGGCTCTAGATATATAGACCCTGTTCATTAAGAACATCCCCTCGCACACCGGGAAAGAACTGATCTTTTGTCGACACCTCACCATCGTCAAATGGTACTCTCGACATGATGATCTCCTCGGCATATCATCACCGGTTAGTAACTTCAACTGATGGAAGTGAGCTCCCGGCGTTCCATTCCATCCCCATGGACGAACTCCCCAAGCAAGAGTATAGAACTTACCCCTGCCCATTTTTAGCTCACTTTCGTAACCCCTGTAGCACTCCTTGAAGTTGTTGGCTAACTCCAAGAAATCTCCCTCCCAGATTACGACAACATCGTCCAGCTTATACACGCCCAGCTGGACCGCACGCACCTTGCCAACTCGCCCAACGGACTCCACACGTCCTCTAGGTACCCTCCGTGATACCCGGGCTGGGGCCTTGGCCTTCACTACCAAGTCATTGCAGCTCCTACCACGCTGCTCGAAAAACAACACCCCTATTAGGGTTTCTGGCTCCATTGCGGTATCGACCACCTGCAATGCAGCAAGCAGCCCCTTGCCAGACTCCGAACCTACTACCCCGGTAGATTTGCTATGTCCCTTCACAAAGCATCCACTGCCTCCGGACATCACCATCACTCCACCTAAGTGTGGCAGCACACCTACACAAGCTGACATCAAGAAATTGTTACCGAGTATCACCTCAAAGTCATCAATTTCTGCAACCATGAAATCAGCTCGACCACTGAATTCCCCTAGGCGGATCTGAACTCCCCGAGCCACACCCTGAACCTGCTTCACTGGCGAATTCACAGCCTTCATCTCGCTAGTAGTAACCCTCGATTTCAGTCCTAATTGACCCGACACCTTTGTTGATACAAAGCTGTGCGTTGCCCCTGTGTCAACCAATGCTGAAACCCGTCTTCCATTCAGAACCACTGGAACATACATCAACCCCAAACTCCTCAGTTTAGGTTGTTCAACCTTCAGAGCTCCTATCATCTGTAACGTCGACATACGAGCTGGCTCACCTGAATCAAAACTTTCCTCAGCCTGCATCGCCACCATCTTCCCCTTCGGATTGTTCGGGCACTCCCTGGCCTTGTGAGGTCCGCCGCATGTGTAACACCGCAACTGCCTCACCTCAACAACCTGGGACTTTCCTGGTTCGGCCCTAGGAAAAACCCTCTTCCTCTCCTTTGGTCTCGGCTTGAATGACTTCCTGTCACTCCCCACCGCCTTGTCTTCCTTGGGAACTCGGTCACTTCCACCCGGACCAGCAGTAGTCTTGCAAGTCTACTAGGGCATCAGCTGCACCTAATGCGGTCTGCAAGTCCTGCACCTTTTGCCGCTTCAACTCCACCTGCGCCCAAGGTTGTAATCCAGACACAAAGTTGAAAAATTTATCGCTTTCTGACATGTCCTGAATATCCAACAGACATGAGCTGAACTGCTTGACGTATTCGCGCACTGTTCCAGTTTGTCGGAGCTTCTTCAAAGCCTCCCTCGCCATCCAAGCTGTATTGGTAGGCAAAAATTGATTCCTAAGTTCTTCCCTCATATTCCCCCAAGTCTCAATCTTAAGACGTCCAGCCTTCTCTCCGTCCTCGGTGCGTGTCCGCCACTATAGTTTGGCGTCGCCAGTTAGAAACATACTGGCCATCGAGACTTGCTTATGAGTAGGAATCTCGGTAGCTTGAAAATATTCCTGCATCTCCTCGATGAAATTCTCCAGATCTTTTGATGATCGGATTCCACTGAATTTCATTGGTTCCGGCACCTTAAACCTTCCTGGGATTTCGGTTACCTAGTCAGCAACAATGTGCTGAGGCTGGTTGAGTACTGCCTGCTTCAGCTGAGCCATCTCTGAACGAATTTCCTCCAAACCTGCCTTGAGATTCTCCATAATCTCAGCCATTCCATCATCACGCATTGCACT
>JAURVB010000839.1:0-10144 GCA_033002965.1 Piper betle
TGGCCTCAACTTAGCTCGTGGTCCATGAAGCTGACTCGACTCGAACCGACGGTTGAACCGGACTGGTCTCACTCCCGTAAAACTCTGACTCGAGTCACGGGTTTTACAGGAGGCGGGTTTTTTATTTTTGTTTTTGAGATCTAATCTAAATCATCTTTGTAATTAGACGACTAATCTAAAACAGGTGTAAGAAAATTTGCCATAGCCGGGCTTGGGCAATCCAACTATATATATAAGTTTGATATTATATGTATTTATATGGGTTAGAAAGTGTATAAGTTGTGAGGTTTATAATTTTTTTTAATAAATTTAAATTGGAATGGATATGTTTTAATCTTTTTTTAAAAAAAACACTATGTGAAAAATAATTATTTTTTATATGAGAGTCATACTTTGTTTAGGCCTCGATAATAATGTGTGTGTATATATATATATATATATATATATATATATATATATATATATATATATATATATATATATATATATATATATGTGTATATGGGTCAGAAAGTGTATAAGTTGTGAGTTTTATAATTTTTTAAAATAAATTTAAATTGAATTGGGTCTGTTTTAAGCTTTTTTTTAAAAAAAGAAAACACTATTTGAAAAAAGAATTATTTTTTATATGAGAGTCATACTTTGTTTAGCCCTTGATAATAATGTCATATATATCAAAATTACAAATCTCACCAGGAAACGTTAGAAGGAAACACCCCAAAGAGAAAAAAAAAGCCTTTTTCCTCTAAACCCTAATTTTGCCTTCGCTACAGATTCGGCCGTCGTCGTTGAGCAGCCAACATCTTTCGAAGAAGATGCCGTCAAGGCCAGAGTATGAAGCCCCTCCCCGAGTTCTTCTACAATGACCAGGAGGCCCGCAAGTACACCACTTCTTCCCGAATCATGGAGATTCAGGTCAGGATACACAAACTGGTTCTTTTTCCTGCTACAATTATGATCAAAAGTATGATTTTTTGTTGTTGTTGTTTGTTTGTTTGTTTTTGTTTATTGTGTTTAGCTCTGTAATTGGGTGCAGAACTTATTACTGATGATTTTGTCGTAATTTTAGTGGAAAACACCAATTTGTTATTGTTGTTGTTGTTTCTTGTGTGTATCTGTATGATGAATTGTTGAATTTAGCGGATTGTGCTGCCATTTTGGATCGCGTGCACCATTTTGCGCTTTTGTTGTTCGTTTGTTGTGTTTAGCTATGTAACTAGGGAGTGGAATTTGGTTGTAGTTTTCATCGAAAGCACAAATCGTTGTTGTGTTTATTCTTTTTATTGTGGGTAGCTATGTAATTAGGTGTAAAATTTATTGTTTTGTTTGTTGTTATTGCTTCTTATGTGTATATGTTAAGTCTTTGGTGAGCGACCTTGATGAAAAATGAATGTATTTGGGGTAAATCTTTGCACCTTGGTATGGACAACCTTTTCTTTGCACTGCTTTATTCTCATGGTGATAATATTTTACTTCCCTACAACTAGTCTTTGAGGGCAGACAAGGTGGGGCTTACAAATATGTGGAGAGGCATGGGCTTGACCAAGGTTTGCCCTCTCAGTCTCTCTCGGCCTTGTCTCGGAGGGTCCATGAAGAGAGATTTCGGAGAGATTTCCAGAAAACACCTATCCATTATATAGGTATTTAATTTAAATTAATAACCAAACTAATATTTTCATATTTTTAATCACAACTAGATGATTTTTTATTATAATATGAAAAATTCATAATATTAAGTTATAAGAATACAAGCAAAGCATAAAAAGTATTAAAAGTAAAACATATATAATAAACAATTTACATAATAACTTACATTGAAAATATTTATGCTTAAAGTTTCTATTAATCTAAGAAAAACTATTTGCATAAATAATTGATATAAAAATATTTTAAAACAAAATATTTACTGCATCATATAGCTTGCTTTAGGTAAGCAATTATATAAAAATATTTAAATATAATGATAAAATGACTAAAAAATATTTTTGTAAAAAATACAAAATAAAAATAAGAAATGATGTTATTACTCAGGGCATGTATCAAGAAAAAGCTCGATGGAATCATCCAAAGGCTGCCCTTTCTTCTCCTTCTCAACTATCGGCATCCCCCTCCATCTCCGACGCTGCTGCTGCCTCCTCACCCCCTATCGGTTGACAGTCATCGGGGCCGATGCCAGAGGAGAAGGGCTAGGCGGCGAGGCTGCCTCCGGCAACAGTGAGGCGGCGACCAGAGAGGGGAGACGGCGGTGAGTGTGAGGAGGCCGTCGTCCCTTCCCGATCCCATTCCTTCCCCCTCTCCCCTTCACGCTCACCCTTTCTCTTGGAGGTGTTCTATCTCAGACAACTCCCAAGAACTCGGCGAGACCTCGCGAGTAGGCAAACCTTGGGTTTGACTGGTGCGATAGAGAGGACAAATCATATAGGTGTCAGAAGTGCTATGTGTACCTCAGTCAAATATGGGTCTTAGCTGTTAGTGTGGAACAAGCATTCTTCACTTTTCAGACAGTCTTAACCATCTTCAATTTGAAATAAATGTACTACTGAAGAGTCTATAGTTTTGATGATTATCATTTAGAACTATCAAAGTCACTATTTGAAACATGAAAGCTCAATATTACAAGGCCATTGAATGCATTGGTTGAAGATAGAGCCTATCCAAACTCTTCATTTCAAAAGCGTATATCTCTCAACCTGAATAGAGTTTGGTTATAGAACTTGCCGTGAGGGATAGAAGACGATAGGAACTTTCTAATGCTTCAAGAATCACTCATATCAGAGTTCTATACAAGAAGTTATGACATCTCAAAGTTTGGAGAATCCTCAACAAGAAGTTTGGCTGACAATTGGCAGCCGATCGAGCCAAGAAGGCATCTGTGTGGAGTTTGACAAGAGATTGGTGAAGCTTCATTAGATCGATATAGAATCGATTGTGGATGGGAGGCAAAAGTTCAAGCTCAAGGTGCACCCAAGCGTTTGGCTGGAGTTTGGCAAAATGATCAGTACCTGAACGACGTCCAGAGGATGATCAACAGACGATAGGTAGTGGATCAAGCCTAGTTTTGGAAAAACTAGCTGTTGGGAAGGATTATGTGGTAAATTCAAAGGCACTACTATTCTTAAAGAGGAGACTTTGGTATATAAAAAGGACCTTGGGACGTGCATTTTGAGCAAGTCTTGGGAGGTTCCAAGTGTGAAATATTGAATTGGAAAATCATGTTATTTGTAACTTCCTTGTGCTTTCATTTTCACATCTAAGAGTGTTGTTTGAGCCCAAGACATGTGTGCTAAAGACTTGGTGAGGATATTGTTCTATGTGTTGATCTTGGATGTAAACTCCTACTGTGTTTGGAGTGTGAGTTAAGCATCTTTGCCTTGGGTGTAAGGAAAGGTGCTTGCCTGCCTTAAAGGTGTAGAGGTGGATTGCTTCTTAGCTCTAGGGATGAGCTTGAAAAGGAGTAGGCTCCTTGGTTCTAAGGAGAGCTGGTAAAGGCATTGGTTCCTTGGTTCTAAGGAGGGTTGGTGAAGGAGGAGGTTTCTTGGAACAAGGGGGTGCTTGCGAAGAAGTGAGTCCTTTACTGTTGGGATTTGAAAGAGGAGTAGGCACCTTGGCTTTTGGGAGAGCTTGGATGAGGAGTGAGGTTTGCTTCCATAGTTGTAAACTTATAGGGTGTTGTTAGAGGCGTGTGCAAACTTTTTTTGCCTTTAGGGGGAGCTTATAAAAGAAGGCTTGTTGGCTTATAATGTGTACAAGTTATGTCATAGTGAAGCAAGTGAAGACCAACATTTCTATAGGACATGGAAGGGATAGGAAAGTGAAGTAAGAGTTCTAAATCACTCTAAAAATTCTTCTGGCTTGTGTATCATTTTTTTATCTATTATTTTGTTTACGTTATATATATTTATTTTATATATGCTTCACTTATCCTTATCCCACTCAATTCTCTTGTGTTTGACTTGATCGGTAGGAGGTATTGAGTGAGCAAGTTTTAAATCAATTTAAATTCTAGTTTAGTTTGATTTAGTTTGCCAAAGCTCAAGACTTTAATTAGTTTAGACTTAATTGTAATTGACTTACTTATTCACTTAAGATCTTGTTGTGCAAGTTGTAATTGATTTAATCACTTGTTTTGTTGGACTTATTCATCAAAGTTTGTGACTTGATTCAATTAGAACTTGATATACTTAGTGTTAATTCTCTTAATTATTTTTTTAAGTCTTCTGCTATTATTTGTCCATCATCGATTCACTTAATGGTGCTAAGGTATTGTGAGAATCTAATTTGTTTGATTTGTGATCGTAATTAGCTCTCTCCCGCAATTAGCACTCTGCCCCCAACAACCTTGTGTATGCTAGAAAATAGAGACCATTAGCAGAATACTTTATGCTAAACTTTAAATGAATCTAACCTGAACTACCATTTGATCTGTATATGTGATTGTCACATCAGCCATTTAAACGTGCACCAAACACATTCAAATTCTCAAATGCAGCCATTCAAATCTGCAGATCATTTCTGTGTAATTAGGTGTACATTTTATTGTTTTGTTTGTCGTTGTTGTTGTTGTTGTTGTTGTTTACTTTGTATAGCTAAATTATTGGCTGCAAAATTTATTGTTTTCTTGTTTTTTGATTGTGTAGCTATGTAATTGGGTGCAAGAATTTATTGTTTTGTGTGGGTGTGGTTGCCAATGTTTGATAGGCCAAGCTTTCAGAGAGGGCGTTGGAGCTCCTTGCTTTGCCGGATGATGGTGTTCCCAGACTGTTGCTCGACATTGGTTGATTTGAAATCTGTTTGCAAATTAATTTGTTGAAAAGACATGTATTTTTTATATGTTGATGGATAACTTTCTATTGTTTGTGAAGGTTGTGGGTCTGGTCTTAGTGGGGAGACTCTGTCAGAGCATGGGCACCAGTGGATTGGGTTGGATATTTCTCAATCGATGCTGAGTATGTTTTCAAGCTTTTATTCTGTTAAAATTGTTTAGTTTTTACTTGTAAATTGCTGGTTTCATAGCTTTGGAGCCAGAAGTATGAGACCTGTTGAGTGTTACACTTTTGTATCTTAGTGTGGGTTTTCTTCCAGATATAGCTTTAGAGCGAGAAGTAGAAGGCGATCTGTTGCTTGCAGACATGGGTCAGGTATGTGTTTCCTGGTGTTATAGTCCATAAATTAATGGATAGTCATCTCAGTTGTGTGGTACTTTGAATCCTGCTGATGAAGGATTGGTGCTATCTTAGTCCTGCATTCAATGGATATAAGCACTTATTATGTATTAATTGTTTCTGAGTTGTTTTTAGCTTACTAGTCTTTGAAGTGTTGTATATTTCCACCAACCAAAAGAGAAATGTTTGTATATTAACTTGCTGTTCAAGCTTCTTCATCTATTTATAATAAATACAGAGCATTAATCAGTTTATAAGTTTTTGCTTGCCTTACCTGTTTACAGGGTTTGGGTCTGCGCCATGGTGTTTTTGATGGTGCAATTAGTATCTCTGCTGTTCAGGTAGTCTTTCTGTTCTAGTATCTTTTATTTCTTTCTGTTCTAGTATCTTTTATTTCTTTCTTGTTTTGTCTTCTTTTTTCTCTCTAGAGATACATAATTAAAAATAGTGTCTCACTCACGCTTGAACGCGAGCACGAATTAAGGAAGAGGATTGGCATTAGGAAGGGCATCTAGTTGTCAAAACTTTGCCATTTGTGATCGCATGGAACCTATATCAGGATCCATGGCTTTGACCTCTTTTTTGGATAAGATGGTTGGAAAAGAAGAATAATAAATTTCCCTCAAGATCATATACTTTCTAGCTTTTAAAGTTAACCAGCACGTTCAATTGAAATAGTATTTCTTTTTCTTTTTCGGAGGATGATGGTCTGCTTTTAATTTAAGAGACATTTATGCCCGTTAACTGTATATATATTTTTTTGACAAATTATTTTTGGGTGGACAGTGGTTGTGCAATGCTGACAAATCCTGCAATCAACCAAGGTTGAGACTGAAGTAAGATTTTTTAAGCTCATAATGACTTTCTTCTGCACTTTTTCCTGCTGCATGTATTATCTCATCTGTATGAGATGTTTCTTTGCAGGGCTTTCTTTGTGTCCTTATATAGGTGCTTAGCTAGAGGCGCAAGAGCTGTACTGCAATTATACCATGAGAATCAAACCCAGCTTGAGTTGATTACTACCTCTGCAATGAGGGCTGGATTTGCTGGTGGAGTGGTTGTTGACTATCCCCACAGGTAAGTTTAGTTTTCATGTGCATAAAATTTCTGCCACTCACTTACAAAGTTATACTTTTTCCCAATTATTGGAGTGAGGCTGAATTCTCCATTGGTGGTATTACGACATGATTCCTATCTAAAAATTTAGGAAAGCATGTAATGGCCACAGATGCATAACTCGGATCGGTGGCGATCCAATTTAAAAAATAACGTGAATCGGCTAGGCTCGAATCGGTTCGCGAATCGGCCGATTCGAGCCGATTTCACCCGATTCCGGCCTGGCGGTTGGGTGGCGGCAAGGGCAGCGACAGGCGACCAGGGGGGCCGGGGCTGGGGGCAACGGCGGCGAGGGAGGCGAGGGCGGCGGCGAGGGAGGCGAGGGCGAGCGGCGAGGAGGCGACGGGGCGGCGAGGTAGTGCGGGGCGAGCTGCGAGTGCGGGGTTGGGCTGGCGGGCGGGGCCGGGCGGCGAGGCGGGGCGGGGCGGGCGATCTGCGAGGGTGGCTTCGGGGCGGCGAGGGGCGAGGAGGAGGGGGTGACGGGGCAATAGGGCGGCAACTGGGCGGGACCGGGGGCGAGGGTGGGCGACGGGGCGGCGAGGGTGGCAGAAGGGGCGGCGACGGCGGTGGCTGTAGGGCGGCGGTGGCGGCGGGGTGGGCGCGGCAACGGCGGCGGCGGCGGGGGAGAATGAGGGATGAAATATAAGTGGCATTCTCGTAATTAAAAGATTGACTCGACTTCGACTCGAGTCAAAAATAATAACTAACTCCAAATAATTTTAAAAAAATCTAAAAATATGAAAAAATATCATAAAATATAATACATATTATAATATGAAAATTATATCAAAATGACATATTATATATTAATAACCCATTAATTTTGATTAAGTTAAAATTTGTGTATAAGACCGATTCAGGCCGATTCAACTGAACCGATTTCTGTCTGATTTAGACCGATTTCGACTCCTTCGAAAAATAGATTCTAATTCGATTCCGATTTTTGCAACCATAGTAATGGCAATGATGTTGAAGCTTCAGGCTTCATCTTAATGTTCCCACTTTTGAGGGTTGTGATGAGAAGGGCATTTGGTATGAAAACTTGCCACTCTCTTTCTGTATGTTTGAGTCAAAAGGATTCAATAGATAATTTCAAAATCATGTGGCTGAATCTTAGCTTAGCTGCAATTATGTGTCGATAATGATAATGGCGATAAATCATTTGTATCAAATAGCTATATTTCTTATTGTTTCCATCAAAGTTGGTCAAGCGCATAATATTTGATGCACTTTGGTATTGTTTACTTGTTAGTGTCATTACCTAAGAATCACTATCCAAAGCAGTTAAATTTGGTATTTTTAAAATAATTTGCTACCCTCCATCATTGTAAATGATTATGAAATTGGAGTTATGAATAATGAGTTTTATTCTGTTATTAAATCTTACACAGAAATATACTTTCTTTTTAATTGGCACATGCTTATATCATTGCTAGCACCCGAGCAAAGAAGTCATTCCTTGTTCTTACTTGTGGTGCGCCATCCCTTGGTACTGCTCTTCCTAAGGCTAAAGGTGAAGATGGTGAAAGTTGTAGTGATGGAAGTAGTGATGATGAAGATGGAACTGTAAGTTGACTATTTTATCTTTTGCTACATTCTTTCTGCACCTCCTGTCCTTCCCTTCAATTATACATTTTGACAATTTAACGTTTACACATTTTTCTTCATGATTTGGGACTGATTTTCTTTTGGCTTGCAGGTCTGTGTTTCAAACAGACATAGGCCTAGGAAAAAACTGAGAGTAAACAAGAAGGGAAGAGGAAAGGAGTGGATTTTGAAAAAGAAGGAACAAATGAGGAGGAAAGGTCATACGGTACCACCCGACACAAAGTACACTGCAAGGAAAAGAAAGGATCGATTTTAAAACTATTGAGCTGTGCTCAAATTTAATGTACAATTTTGGGTGCTTGTTATTTTTTGTGTACCACTACAAGCTAGGTCTTTTTGTAAAAAACAGTTTTTAAGTATTTATCTCTGCTACAGGGAGAGGAAGAGTTAAAAATACAGGTAAAAGAATGTACTATCTCTTGGAAAGTCAGTGCATTGTTTCTGGAAACTGTATATTTGTTTGGTGGGTTGAAATGATTGATCATCTATATCAAATCTATAGGCTTGCAGAGGAAAGAAGGTGATCTGTTCTCATGTTCATTCAGCTGTCATCATCTTGTCGAAGTGGCTCAACCTTGCGGATGGAAAGGTGATATTTTTATATCGAGGATGGATTGAGTTAGGCAAGTTTGGAAGAAAAGATAGGCAAGATATTCTCATACTGAGTAGCTGCATTTGATCATCTCGAGAAAGGTTGTAGTACAGCATGTGTTGAAAACTAATTAGACAAAACATGACTTACGAACACCAAATTTACTTTGGGATGTGACCGTTACCTTTCTTAATTCCCTTAGATCGCATGAAAGGTTGTAAATTCTCCATTTTCTACTGCTCCATTGATTTGTTACGGGAAACTAAAGGCAACAATGCCAGGGCTCACTTAGCCAATGTCAATGCTCTGACCATCAAATAAGTTAGCATACCTATTTTACATGATGGGTTTTTAGCTAAATGCATTTACATTGTATGGACTGTCGATCAGGGTTTTTTTACTGGACGTGAGTCCAAAAACCGTCACTTACACTTTTTTTAATCATGTGATCACTCTTACTTAACAAATACCGTTTTTATATAGGTAATGTGGCTGTTTTTGGGCTCCCCACTAAGAGGACTGAGTATACGACGTGAACTCTTAACATGTCAGACCACTTTGGTTTGTAACTCTACAAACTAGACAGAGGATTAAGGCAGGACTCGTACACAAAAAGAGTCAAGAACACAAATGCTCGTATCAAATTCTAAGAAGAATTTGTCGTCTTGACTATGAGCTCGAAAAAAAAAAAAAAAAAGCAAGGCAGTGTATGTCAACACGTCTCAACAAAAAGTTCACACAAACGATTGACATTGCATGGATGCCTTGGAGAATCTATATAGTGATTTGTCAAACACCCACGACAAATTGTATTGAACGATTCTCACTCTTATTCATAATCGAGTCCTTTTATGACCGTTTGCTTTGGTTACTTGTAACCTCCATAAAATAAGACAATATATCACTTTGAAGAGTTTCTTCCTATTTGATATGCCCACCACAACAGCAAATGGCCAATGAGAAAAGACTAAGTATCCTAGGCTTCTGTTTTTTAAAAATTTTAAAGACACTAAATTGTATTGTGAGAAAATTTAACCTTGGAGTTAAAATGAAAATTTTCTTGTAGTGAATACACCAAAGTGGTTGGTGATACTAGCAGCATAAAAAATGTATAATGCTTCCTTCAACATATATATATATACAATAATATTACCATGCGCTGCCTATTTTTTGCAGCGCAGGCAGCGCATGGTTTTGTGGACCGTTGGATCTAATCCAACGGTCCACAATCATACTACCCAATCACACCCCCTAACTTTCAGCCTCCCGTCGCCGCCCCCGCCGGCCGCCGCCGCCCCCACCTACCGCTGCTCGCCCTGTCCGCCGCCGCGTCCCCCGCCCGCAGCCCTCCCCCACCTGCCATTAAAAACTTGACTCGGTCCCGCACATAATCGAGTCAAGTTTTTATTACAAAATTATTTTATATTTTTTAAATTTATTTCATATTATTGACTCGATCCCGACTCGAGTCAAGTTTTTATTATGATCTTATTTTTAAAAAAATTATTCAATAATATTGAATTGACTCCAGTCGAGATCGAGTTAAATTTTTTTTTATGACATTATTTTATTTTTTAAAATTTATTTTGTAATATTAACTCGAGTTTGATTGAGTAAAATTTTTATTACCAAAATACTGTCCCATGTTTCTTCCTCATTTGTTTAG
>JAURVB010000840.1:0-64863 GCA_033002965.1 Piper betle
AACTTGTTTTAATTTAAAGGCCTTCCTAATCCACTGTATCCTCCACCGACGACGTCCTTGCCCGCGTCAATCTTCGACCCTGCCGTCATCCAGTACCACGTCGTCCCCCGCGGCGCGGCCTCACCTTCGCCCACCTCCGCCGCCTCCGCCCTGGTGACCACCTCCCCACCCTCCTCCACAACCGCAGCATCCGCGTCACCGGCGTCCACCCCTCAAACTTCACCCTCGACGACTCCCCCTCCATCCGCTTCCGCTCCGTACCTGCCGAGAAACATTTTCTTTGTTCTACATTTGGCTAGACTCGCAAACAGTGTGGTGGGCATGGCCTCGGAGGTGAAGATCATCGACAGCAAAGCCATTGCCGAAACCATCCACCATGAAATCGCTTCCCAAGTCCTTCACCTCTCCAACACCTATGCCAAGGTTCTTTTTCTTTTTTTTTCGTTTTTTTTTCTAGTTCTCATTTTTGGTTCCTATAATCGAATTTAGATTGGTTTTAAGTGTAGTAAAGTTCAATTCTTTTCTCTAAATTGATCCAAAAATTGGTTTCCATTTGTTATGCTTCTGAATTTTGGGATGGTCCTACGGAGGAATGTCTGAGGGAGTGGTTGATTGATCTGGAAATTATGTGGGAAGATGGTGGAATGGTTTTTATTGGAATGATTAAGTTTGGGCTGCTTCATATGGGACAAAGTTTCTATTTTTTTACGGTATTTTATTGGTTCTGGTGTTATACATAATAACCAACTCATGCTTCATTTTTTAGAGTACTTGATTGGTTCCGGTCTTCATACTTAACCAATTCATGCTTCGAGCTTCAATGCTGATGGTGTGGTGTGTTGATATGGCAATTATATAGGGAAGTTTTTGATATAGTTTTAATTGCATTTACTGCTTGCATAATTATGTTTAGGCTGCTTCTCATGCGAAAAAATTTCAGTTACTGTATTCGACTGGTTCTAGTCTTCGTACTCTACCGAATTCATGCTTCGAGTTTTATATGTTGATGGTGAAAACATGCAGTTTATAGCTAGGCTGCTCTTGAAACAATTTTAGATTAATGGATTCATGATTTGCGGGAGCTTTCTGTTAGTATAAATGCATTAATGGTCTTGTCATGTATTGGTTTTACAGGTGCCTGGGTTGGCTGTTGTGATTTTTGGGACTAAGAAGGATTCCCAAAGCTATGTTTCCATGAACAGAAAGGCTTGCTGCGAGGTGGGCATCAAGTTTTTTGATGTGGGCCTTCCAGAGGATGTCACTGAAGATGAATTGGTGGAGAAGGTTCACGAGCTTAACAAAAACCCTGCTGTACATGGTCAGCTTAGGTTTTGCGTTTAGTACCTTCTCATCTTGTTTTGAATCTTTTTCTTGGTGCATATCTAAGGTATTGATTTTGCCCTGTACCTAGGAATTCTCATTCAACTTCCTTTGCCAAAGCACGTTAATGAAGAGCGAGTGTTAACCGAAGTCAGTATCGAGAAAGATGTGGAAGGGTTTCATCACTTGAATATTGGAAAGCTGGCCATGAAAGGAAGGGATCCTTTGTTTGTGCCCCACACCCCTATGGTTCAGGATAATTTTCTGTAGCTAGAATTCTATTGCCACACTATCAAAGATGGTTAATTTATTGTGTAGTCATTACAATCTCCCTGCAGTGTTGTCTTGAACTTCTGAAAAGCTCTGGTGTTAGTGTAAAGGGTAAAAAAACAGCTGTTGTTGGACGAAGCAATATAGTTGGACTGCCTGTATCACTTCTACTTCTGAAAACTGATGCAACTGCATTTGTTGTTCATTCGAGGACTCCTGATCCTGAAAACATCATTCGTCAAGCAGACATCATAATTGCTGCTGGAGGGCAGGCAATGATGGTATGCATGACTTCAAGTTTTTTACCATCCAACAAGTTTTTGAGATGCGGAAATGGATAGTCATATCTCAATCTGTATTACTTTAACCTAATTTTGCATGATGACTTTTGCATTTATTTTCTACAAGTTAGAAAATTTTACAGACAAGTTTTATAGCTAACCTACTTTGATATTCAGCACATTAGCATGAGCCGGCATCACCTGTAGCCAAATTTTGTATTTTTCTTTTCATGGTTATCCTTTATGTTACTTTGATCTCAAAAATAAATATTCTGTTGGCTAAGAAAAAAATACATATTCTTTTAAAACTCGTCCACGGTCTATTTATCAAAAGATCAAGTTGATATTGACTTTTACATCCTTAAGTATTAGTCTTGCTTATGAAACTAGATTGGGTTAGACTCGGGTAGCCAAAACTATCATATGATCTTTGTTTGTTCCCAGATTAAAGGAGACTGGATTAAACCTGGCGCAGCAGTAATTGACGTGGGAACGAATGTGGTCAACAATCCAAGCGGAAAAATGGGTTACAAACTGGTTGGTAATGTTGTCTTTGAAGAAGCAAAGAGGTAGCCGGATATATCACACCAGTTCCCTGGTGGTGTTGGTCCAATGACAGTAGCAATGCTGTTGCAGAATACACTGGATGGTGCAAAGCGAAAATTCGAACAATGAGGTTATTGCTTGGGATGTAACTCATTTGCATGATGCAGTAGATCTGTGGATCCTGGCATGATAATCATGAAAAAAAACCAAATTTTATGAAACCAAGTTTTATGTTACATTGATGTGTGATTATGTTCAGAAAGAAAGTTGTTAGACATGTTTTTTGTTATTCCCAGCTTTGAGTCTCACATTGGGTACGTGGTTGGTGGTGTTGATTCAGACATGAAATCAGTGGTAAGCCTTTCAAAAGTTTTATGTCACAAGCTACATGTAGCAATTTATAACTACATAGGTCCTAGTTAGGATTCATGCCCATCACTTCTTCTGCTATCAAGGGAAGCCTTCCCACCACCACAGATCCAGTGTCATCGCCGCCTCGTCGCCACCGCCTCCTTCCCTCCTCCCTACCATTTTCCTTCCCGAGCACCCACTACTGCCCACCTTGCATGCATCGCCACTAGCAACCGACCCGGCAATGACCTTCGAAGACCATCCCTAGCCTCTTCCCCTCCCTTCCCGACTCTTCCCCGGGTGACCCAAGGTGGTGCGGCAAAACCAGGGGCGATTTGGGTGCAGCAAACCAGAGGGGGCAGGGCACGACGAGGGGGGGGCATGGCATGGCGCATCGGGTGGGGGGTGGGGTGAGGGGGGACGAGGGGCACTGTAGGGGTTGCGAGCGGGACATGAAAGTGCCCCAGATGGCGAGGGGTGGGGGGGGTGCTCGCCCTCATGCCCATGTGTGTGTGTGTATATGTGTGTGTGTGTGTGTATGTATCTTTTTATCTATGTATGTATCAATATATCTATCTATCTAAGCATGTATTTATCTGTCTATCTATTTATCTTAACAATATACAAAATAATTCTAACAAATATCATTAGTTATTATTTGTAAATAAAATAATGAATATCTATTTAATTTTGATAAAAAAATCTATTTTTAGAATATAATGGTTAGAAACAAATATTAAAAGTAATTTTAATTTTATATTTAAAATAAATAATATTATTAATTAAGTAGTTATTAATAAATATTTTTTAATTCAAGTAAAATTTTAATAATTAAATATAATTTATCAAATTTTAAGATTTTTATTCTGATAAAATTATATTATTAGTTTTCCTATCAATAAAAAATAATAAATAAATAAAGAACAAATTTAAATTAATTATATGTGTATTATTAAGTACTTCCCATAATAACATTATAAAAATATAGGTAAATTTTACCAATTTATTCATATTCTTAATTTTGATAAAACTATACTCCTAAATTTTCTTAATAATAACTAATAATCATAACAAAGTTTTTTACTAAAAAAGGAAGAATTTTTTTTTATAATGTTAGGTGGTGAAAATATTAGGCTAAATTACCAGATCATGGAAAAGAATAAAAATTATCTAAAATATCCCTAGACAATACCTTAAAACAAACTCAATCTAAAATATTTAAAAAATAGAAAAATATCATAAATAATCAAGTTACAATATTTTCTATTATAAATGATCACAATTTTAAATTTATATCAACCATAGCCAGATCTCAAATTTTTATTTTATATATAACCGATTCATATATTAAATAATATTTTACTCATAATATTTATTTTATTAACATAAATACCCATAATCTAAATTTAAATTTTCTCGAACATATTTTTTTGTGTTTTATATAATGAATGATATTTTTTAAAAAAATATTCATAATAAAAATATATTAGATAAAACAAATATTTTAATTTTTATTAAAATGTGATAATTTCAAATTAAAATTTTGAACATCCAAAAATATGTGTGAGTGTGTGTGTATATATATATATATATATATATATATATATATATAGCCTAAAATTTAATTTTCCTTTTAATTGTCCAAAATTCAATAAAAAATATTTTTGGTTTTTAAGCTCATCAATAATATAGTTTTATATTCTATTTAATATTTATCAGTTACATATATATATAGTTAGTTAGTAAAAAATTATAACTTTTATTTATTATATATTTTAATTTAGTAAAAATAAATCTTATGGGTATTTTTGTCATTATTTAAAAATAATAAAATTTGATTATAATTGATATAAAAAATTAATAAATGACTATTTTTTTATATAATTTTATAAATTTATTTATTTTTTAAAGAAAACTTTAAAATAGGGTTATTTATAATATTTTCCCAAAACAAATACAGTGGTGGCCACCCGCTCCTCAATTTAGTACGTAATATTAAAAATTATCTTCATTTTTTTGTAATTATTTTATTATAAAAATATTCCGTTAAATAGACATTAAGGGACTTAGAGTTATTGTGAGGTAAGTATTAATCACAGCGTAAGAAATGAAAGATCAAAATACCGACGAGAACAAAAATAATTATAATAATAATAACAAGGGGTTAATTAGATTCGACCAATCAAGTACACCCACTTGCGTACTCATAATTAGAAAGTATTAAAAGCAGATATATTAAAGTGGGACCCAGACGGAAATTACAAAACCGTGTCCACTCATCCGCAAAAGAAGAAACTCGTCCGAGTCGACTCGGTGGGCCCAAAACAAAGACGGCCAGCCGTAGAATCCTACCAAACAGTGGGCCCCGCTGACGTGACCTTTTTCGTATCTTCCCAGCCTTTTCCCGTTCGCGGCAGGTGCCGTCGTTAATTAATTTATTTATTTATTTGATAATATTAAAAAATATAAAAATATAATGAATAAAAAAAACTATGTAATGATGTGGTTGTTAAAAACTAGAAGAAAAAAAAGCATTTTTTTCCAATATTATATTAAGAGTGCGTTTCTACGGTAATATTTTCAATCCTCAATTAGAAAAAAAATAATTTAATATCAAAAATTCAACATTTATTCTCATGTAAATCTTTGATCATAGACATTGCTTAGTGATGATACTAAATATTTAAAATAAAAAACAGTTTTTCATACAATTTTTTCCTCAAAAATTTTGACAATAAAAGCATGTTAACTCAAGATTAAAATAAACTTTTAAAAAAAAAGACGAGTCTTTTTTAACTCGTAGATGAATGAATACAAATAAACAAACTAATCTCAATTTTTTTTATAATAATACACACATATTATATATACAACAAACAAAAAGACAATCTTTCCAGTTTTTCTATTATAATAAAGATCAGCCAATCTAAAGCAAAAATATATTAAAAAAAATTATATAAAAAATATATTTCCCCATCTAAAGCAAAAAATCATATATTCATTCTTTAAAAAACCATGAAGACATTTTTTTTAATTAATAACATGAGAATAAGGATATGTATATATATATATAAAAGGATACATATATATCTATAAGGATACATATATATAAAGAGAGATCTGACAGGAAGTTGACGATGATTCTGGGACTATCAAACCATTCATCGCAATCACGGAGGAGCCTAGGACTCCTCCCAAGTTGAAGCCAACAGAACCCAGATTGAGAATACTTGGAAGGTAGACGAGACTAGGAAGACGACTCAGAGCCGTCTCCACCCATACCTTTCTTCTATAAGTAGTAGCCCAACTGCTTTGTATGGCCGCGGAGTTCCCTTTGCATGTTAACATGTCCTCTTCTCCTTCTGTTGCTAACACCAATCTCAGGATCAGGCCTCTCTTCTTTACCGGAAGTTGCAAACTTTCTTCTTCTTCTCGGGTATGCTCTCTTCTTCCTTGCCTTGTAGTTTGTGGGTGTTTATCTTGTTAAGAGTTAATTGTATGGTCTGGCTTGTGTTTTTATGGTGTTATTAATAAAAATAATTCCATCTGGGTCGATTGGCATCTGGAGTTGCTAATGGATTTTTTGATGTTTATGCTCCATTTTTATGTTTTGGAAATTAGTTCTGCATAATGTGAAGGATGATTAATCACATTGGTTCATGTGATTTATTTTAAGTGCCCTTGTGTTTTTGAGAGGTTCTTTATTATAATGAGATGTAAATTCGTTGAATTTGATATGGGTGGATTGGCAACTGGGAGTTTGCTATGGAGTTTTGGTTATAAAGGATATAAGGCCTGGATTCTCTGATATTTAGCAAATTGGAAATGAGTGCTGCATATTCTGAATTTTTGTTAGCTAATTGGATTGATACATGGTACTCGTTTTGAGCATGCTGTATTTGAGTCCAGCCTTAATATGGTTACACTTGTGTTTTACAGATTTTTTTAATAATGAGATGAAAGTTTCGTTTAATTCATCTGGTTCCATTGCCAACTGGGAACTGCTAATGAATTTTGATAATATAGGAAGAGATCAGACTCTATTCTTTTTTGAGCAATTTGAAAACGAGTTCTGCATATCTTGATGTTATATTAATTGCATTGATGCTTGTTGCTCATTTTGAATAAACTGTTGAGTGTTTGTTTCATTATCATATCGGTGGTGATATACCTTCTGAATTTGGACATTTGTTTTTTACTATCATTGATGGGGTTATGTAATCTGGTTGTAGCCTGTAGTGGATTTGTTGTTCAATTTCTCTGATTGTAGCCTTCTCACACTAAAATTTTCAATTTTTAATCCAGTCAGTCCTATGGTACAAGGTTTCACCTGCAATCAGATTATCGTCCCATATTACAGCAGTTGCAGGTCAGTTGTCTATTACAACAATGCCATAAGCTGTAGTTGGTCTGTTCTTCCATATGCTGCGTCATTTTTTTTTGTTACTTATCCTTCTTCCAATCTCTATTCCTATTAGATTATTCAAAGAGGAGACCAAGGAGGAGTTCTGCCTCCAAGACTAAAGGTCCCAAGGGCTTCATGCCTAGGGCACCAGTCGGAACAAGTTTTCAAAAGAAAGAAAAACCTAACAATGTGGAGAAAGATGATCCTGATCCTGGTTTAAGTAAAAATCTGAGTCCCACAAGTAGCAGTAAGACTGAATTGAAAGTTGACACTGGCAATGAACAGAGCGATTCAGCCTCAAGCTCTGTAATAACTGATCTGAAGATGAAATCTCCGCTTGTTGATGATGTTCTTGAGAAATCTGGAAACAAGAGTGATGCTACTGTTTTAGAAGACGAGGATATATCTTTAAGTGGTGATCGTAAGATTGATGAAGAAAGTTCTTCGGTTCAACTCAGTACAGATGTAGCCAAGTTAAATATTGAACGAATAGTTCCAAAATTTGAAGCACTGCAAAAAGTTGTAGTAGTTGAGGAGTCTATCACGGTGATGAATGTTAAAAAGGAGGAAAATGTAACTGGTTTGACAAAAAGCTTTTTTCCCTGGATGAGAGTAGCAAGACTGAGGAAGATGACTCGGCACTTGAGGGTGATGGTGAGAAATTATCTGAAGGTGACGATATACAAGCATCAGCTATGGGAGGTTCTGGTGTTGGTGATATGGAGGGAAAATTAATTTCAAAAAGTAATGAGGAGACAGCCACCCCCAAGGTTGATGAGGACCCTGCTATGGAAGTTGTCGGTGAGAAACAGTCCATATCAGAAGAGCGTCAAGTTCTTGATGAACAAAATATCAGAATAGAATCCTCAAGCCAGAAGGTTGACATAAATATTACTGAAAAAGTTAGTCTGGATGGTCAGTTTTCTGTTGCTTTGAGTTTTGATGAATGGGATGCATCAGAGGAATCAGAAGTATTGCAGGTAGAAGAATCTTTGTCGGAACTGGAGGATCCCAGTGCTCGTATTAGTCTTCTTGAAAACCTTGCGAAGGAGAATATTGTTTTAGGAAATAAACAGTTTGTTTATCCTGAGGTGCTAAAACCCGACCAAGAAACTGAAGTATTCCTGAACAGGAGTATCTCGACTTTGAAAAATGAACCAAGTATTCTGGTAATGGGGGCGTTCAATGATTGGAGATGGAGGTCTTTCACTGAGAAGCTAGAAAAGACTACTTTCACTGGTGATTGGTGGTCCTGCAAAATTTATGTTCCAAAGGAAGCGTACAAGATGGAATTTTTGTTTTTTAATGGATCAGATTTATATGACAATAATGACTCTAAAGATTATGTGTTACCTGTGGAAGGTGGAATGGATGCAGTTGCTTTTGAAGATTTTTTGCTGGAAGAAAAGCGAAGGGAGCTTGAAAGACAAGCAGCTGAGGAATCTGAGAGAGAGAGAAGAGCTGAGAAACAGAGAAGAATGGAAGCAGAGAAAGCAGCAAAGGAGGCAGATAGAGCACAAGCTAAGGCAGATGTAGAAAAAAGACAACAAAATATGCAGAGAATGATGGAAAAGGCAGTAAAATCTGTTGAGAATTTATGGTGCATAGCACCCCATGACTTCAAGCCTGAAGATCTTGTCAGGGTGTACTATAACAGGCAGCACAGTCCTCTTGCTCATAGTAGAGAAGTTTGGATTCACGGAGGCTATAACGGCTGGAAGGATGGGCGCTCATTTGTTGTGAAATTTATTAAGACAGACAAAGAAGGTGGTGACTGGCTGTATGCACATGGTATGGAATGCCCGAAAGTGTTTTAGTAGTTGTTTTGGTCATGATTTAACTGTACAAACCGGCCACCTGTTTCACATACTTCTTTTGAAAAACTGAATGTGTTAAGTTAGCCTTCAAATTAGTCTTAGAGTGAAATAGAATTTGGTTTAGTTGGCAGCGAAGATTATTGTTGTGCTTGTTGACTAATAAAAGCTTAGCCAGGCATCATAGAAAAGTGAATGATTCACTCAGGAATCTTTTTAGTCTTGAGAATTGAATGCACAATGTTCTATAAAGAATATGAAATTTCCTGTAAAAGAAATGCGTATATAATTGTTATATAACATATGGGAGTAGCTGCAGTGTGATTTTGTATTCACAAATTTTGTTAATTGTCTCCTTCTGTTTTATAGTGATTATCCCCCATCAGGCTCTTGTCTTGGACTGGGTTTTCGCTGATGGTCCTCCTGAAAGTGCAAGGGTATATGATAACAACAAATCTCAAGATTTCCATGCCATTGTTCCTCAATCCGTGCCTCTGGAATCGTATTGGGCTGATGAAGAGAATGAACTTTTTGAGAAGCTTCAGGATGAAAGAAGACAAAGAGAAGAGGCTTTACGTGCAAAAGTAAGTGCTGCTTTTGGTACAATTCTTTCTGCAGATATAATCTATTATTTGCTTGGTATTGTGGAGGAATATGACATTATATGAGGCCATGATTACATCCACTAATTTATGTATGCAATTGAAGAATTTCTGGAATAGTTTAGGTATTGTCCTTGTGGCAGCTGGTAGAGATGGAATGAAATTGATATTGAAAAGTTTGAACTGAAATTTTTTGCCAGTTTTATACAATGTTTTTGAATCCGACCATCCCATGATATCCCTGCATTTGTTCCTTTTTTATTTACTGTCTTGTCTAGGTAAGGTGCTAAATGCCCTCATTTCTATTCTGTTTTCTCAATTTCAGGCTGAAAAGACAGGAAGGATGAAGGCTGATACTAAAGAAAGAACCATGAAAGCATTTCTCTTATCTCAAAAGCATATTGTCTATACAGAGCCACTGGAAATCAAAGCAGGAAATACTGTTACTGTTTTTTATAATCCTTTCAACACTGTTTTGAATGGGAAGCCTGAAGTGTGGTTTCGATGCTCATTTAATCGCTGGACCCACCAAAATGGCCCTCTACTACCTCAAACAATGATACCTGCAAAAAATGGCAGCCATCTGAAGGCAACTGGTGAGCTTTCTTAATCCACATAAATAACAATTCTATGGCCAATTTAATTGCTGGTGTATTCTTAAGAAATATACAGCGAAGTGCAGCTTTTGGTTACTTGTCATAAACGGATTTTGGGTGCTGAGTGGAGAATGACATTATATTACCTTTCAATGCATAATCTCTGTGTCTGTGACGGATGCGGGGGTGTGGGTGGAGGGATAAACTATTCTAGTTGTTAAGCCTGGATGTTCTAGTACCCGGTGATTTCACTTGAGAAATGTTTAAATGGTTGTACTTTCATTATTGGTGACAGTATGTCAAATGGCTTACTAGTGGCAGTAAGTCAAATGGCCTGTAAAGGGGAACCATAAATGCCATAGGGAGTTGTAACATGGATACTGCTAGTGGTTTTATCTATCCACGTTTGTTTTTGGTACACCACTTCTGCTAAATGTGTTTACTTGCTTACAGTTAAAGTTCCATTGGATGCCTACATGATGGATTTTGTTTTCTCTGAGAAGGAGGATGGAGGCATATTTGACAACAAGAATGGTATGGACTACCATATTCCTGTAGTTGGTGGAATTGCTAAGGAACCTCCAATGCAAATTGTGCATATAGCAATTGAAATGGCGCCAATAGCAAAGGTACAAAATACATGTGAATGACTTGCTCGGTTATTTGTGAACATCACTACAAAATGGATACATGCCATATCTAATCGAAAATAAGACATTCTGTAAGTGCATGTCAAATGATGTCGCCCATGTTTGAACCATCTCACATGATGTTCGCAAATCTTCTACTTAGTTCGTGCCACGTCCAATTGCTTTCTTTAACACCATTGGGCACCCAATCCATTACTTCTTGCCACTTGCCATTTCAAGTTTTTAATTATGCTAATGCTGATACGTGCAGTCGGTTTCTCCATCTCTCGTCTCACTGAAAACTCGATAAAACTATATATATAGGCCTGGGAAGGGATTCATATAATAGGCCCGAAGGCAACTTGTGGTGGATCTTGTTTTCGAAATCATCCTCGAGGGATCTCATCCTCGAGGGGTTATTAATCCAGAAATATTCGATTAAATGGCCCGAGTTAAGTGGGATCCAATAAAACGCCACTTAACCCGCCCTGCAATAATAAAATAAACATACAATGGAAGAGCGTAAAACAAGACGAGTCCTAAACGGACCTGGTAGAAGCTCCAAGCGTGTCATCGCGCCTAGGCGGCGAACTCCTACTCCGTACCTACACATCAAAACTAAACACTAACGCCCGCTAACTAAATGATGCATCAAACTCAATAACATCACAATCACAATGCAAGCATCCATCGACATAACAATCAGAAAATCATAAAACTAATTAATCCTAGCTCATCCTATTCATACTAATTTTATTATATTTTCCTAAGTTACATTACTCGATTAGCATGCTCAACTCGATCTACCTCATTAGATTACTTATTATTCATTCTCCCTTAATCTCATCATACAACTTATCATTTCATCCCTAATTAGTCATTAATCACCTCATGTAACTTATCACTATCAATCACATCAATAAATCAATCCTACAATAAATCAATCCTAGCATGCTGTGCTAGCACTCATCATCAATTTTAAATAAATCGATCGGAGGTAATTATACCTCACGTCGTCGGCGATCGGCGACGGCTAGGGTTCTGTCGCGCGTCTCGGAGCTCAAATTCGGCGCTCATCGGCGTCCGAAGCTCGATCGGGCTCCACTGGGCGAGCCCCGCGGAAGATCCGGTGAATTCTGGCGAATTCCAGAAATTCCGATTTTCCGGCGGTTTTCCGGCAGCTACTGGCGGTTTTCCGGCAGCTTTCGGTGGTTTTCCGGCGACAATCGCCGGCGGCGTCTACTAGTCGGAAAGGGGTCGTGTTGGGTACCCTCGGAACCGGCTCGGCGAGCCCGACTCATCTATGACCTCAGCGTGGCCAATGGAGGCGGCGGCTCGCCGGAAAATGGCAAAACAGAGGCCGGCCGTGGTGGTTGCTAGATCTGGCCGGCCACGGCGGCGACGGCCTCCGCTCCGGTCAGGAAGCGTCACTAGGTGGTCGAGGGTGCTGAGGCGACCGACCTGATCGCGGCGGCGCTGGTCGCCGGCGGCGGGATTGGCGACGCGAAACGCAACGCGGCCGCGGCGTCGCGCGAGCTGGTTCCTCGACGTCGCGGCGGTCCGATGGGGGCCGGACCTGGTCGGGGCGGCAGGGCGACGCCGTGGTCGGGCTGGGCGGCGTCGATCGGCGGCCAGGCGGCGCCGGCCGTGGCGGCGGTGGCGCGCGAACAGGGGCGGCGCGGGCGAGGGTTTGGGCGCGGGGAAGAAAATGTCGTCGTGGTGAAGAACTGGGTGGCAAACTCGTAAATAATACTTGACTCGTCTCCGGCTCGAGTCAAGTATCATAACTAACTCGTATTAAATCCTAAAAAAATTCATAAAAATCGGGAAAAATCCCGTAAAATCAAACAACACCAAAAAAATTATAATGGTATGCTCTAGAACTATCAACCCACCCAAACTGCCCGAACGCGTCCTAACGCGGTAAACGGCCTAATACTAATTCTACGATCCACTATATATAAAAATAAAAAAAATGACTGGCATACTCTCATATATCTGATAACTCATTCTGTTCTGCTGTGTTCATGACGTTATCATCATATACTTGGGTACGCATGACCCTCATAGCTCATACACGCGACTGGCATCGGCTCGGTACACGTGTCCTGAAACTGACTCAACTCGAAAAAATAACGGTCGACCCGACCGGTTCTAAATATAAAACCCTAACTCGAATCGTGGGTTTTACATACACACCCTACAGACAATCGCTAAAATGCTTCAAAGTTAACACCCTGCATGAAGATATAGATAAAGATAATAATAATAATAATAATAATAATAATAATAATAATAATAATAATAATAATAAGGCATACATGACATGCACAACACAATCAATATGATAGCATAAGGTTTAGGGCATTGCCCACTACATAGTATAATATATCATCCCATAGTTCCCAAAATACATCAGTCTCAAACACATGATTCATACAATAACATGGTCTATATACTATATAATGGAAACGCGATATCAATCCCTGCCATAAGCCTCCACATTCATCCACCTACTTTGGCGACTAACTTGACGAGCTCACTCCACATATTTTAACAAGTGAAAAGGAAACCCTATTCATTTGCTCACCAAAATAGTAAGTAAACGAGGCAAAGCCTCCACATATGCACAACACACTCTTAGGCTTAACTAGATTAATTAACTTACTTAATGACTTGTTAAACCGTATTAAATAACCTTAATTAAGGTTTGAGGTTACAAGTACAGTTAATGAAAAATCTCATACTTATGGTTTCGTCAAATGGATTTAATTAGACAATTTTTTGGGCAAGCCAAACAGTATCCAGATGGGTTGAAATTCATAAGGATGGGCCTTCACATGCTAAGGAGTAAATAAAAAAATTATCTAGTGTTATCCCATGGGCCAATATGGTAAACTAGGCCCAGTAAGGTCAGGCTAAGGTGTTGGGAACAGTGTTCATAGATTGTGCACTAATTTTCCTAAGTATTATTCATGGGCTTGAAGGTTCTAAATAGGCCTGGATAAAACAAAAGATGTAGCCAACACCTTGGGCTTGAATCCTGTAAAATCTCAAATCCAAAAGCCAAGCATTTAGGCCTGAGCGGACACGGGAATGAGAGACATTGACAAGGGTATTTCTAGCGCTGGTTGGATCTACCTAGCTTGGGAAATTTCTACTAGAAACACTATTAAGCCTTTGACTCTCAAATGTTAGGGTGATGATGCTGGGACAACACCTAAGGTTTGGGTAAAATTTTATGCAAGATCAGTACCAAAAAACTAGGGTTTGGGAAATTGGAATTGGAATTAGGGTTTTACACACTCCACAATACCCGATAAACTAACCACATAAATGATTTTTAATTAAGCCCAAAATTTATGTCTCTAATAGACACTTATGCAATTTTAATGTGATTTTTACATATTTTATTAACATCATTTAATAAGCTTATTTAGGAACACAATCTCAGAGAATGACATAACACATCATGAGCACAACATACACACAACATACTTAATGGTTTTCTTCAAGCTTCTAATGAGGTTATTTTATCATGGTATTTTAACATGAACCAAGATATAAATTATTTACCGAAACAATGTATCTTACTACATTTACACATTACAAAAATCACACTTATTAATTTACACGTGAAAATTACATGACTTTAACTTCTATCTACTCATAACGTGCAAATCTAAGTGTTAAAAATACTAGAAAAATACTAGCAAATACAAAAAGACAACAAAAAAACACAACAATAAGCAGTAGAGGTAAAAAGGTTAAGCCTTTACCTCAAGGGGGACTAAGGGGACGTTTCTTGCAGTTTCATACTCCAAGACCTACCATAGTAGATACTTGGCAAGGCTTGCAGAGGCTAGGGAAGGCTAGGAGATGCTATGGAGGAAATAGAGGAAGCAAGGATAGGATGTAGACCACAAAAAATGTCAAACCAAACCATGCACACCTCCTGAACCGAGCCATGTGTAAAGTCGACTCACGTGTCTGGGCGAGAGAGCATTGGTGCAGCATCTTTGTGTTGGCCAAACCCTAATTTTGGTGCGAGGACGCCGGCAGGGCACCCTTGTGTCCAAATGAGGGCTTGAAAAATCCTAAGGCACCAAGGCAAGGGTGATGGCACGAAGCCTTTGCGCTGGGCAAAGTTCGCACATGCTTAGGGTTTTCACCCTAGGGTTGGCTAGGGTGACCTTGGGAACTATGTCGTGGGTCCTGTAAGGTCTATGATTATCCAAAAGAGGTTCCAAACACACAACAAACAATCGAGACTCACGATAGATATGGTTCTAAATGTAATTGTACTTGACTCAAATAAAAATCAAAGAGAAGAGTAGAGATGGCTTAGTGTCTAACTAGGTCGCACCAAACACTAGGGAGACTACGATCGTGGCTTGCACATAATACAACATATATACACGTGCACACACACGACAGAAAAGGGCAGCAAAGCATCACGATTGAGGTCAAAATTAAACAAGCATAAGATCATCAAGAGAAAGCAGGGGTTTTACAACAACCTTTTAGTTTCCCACAAAACAAATGGCCAATTGTCACGATCATTAGCAATGGCAATTGGCCATTTTTTTACAAGTGCACCACATACAATCTATAACTTTATAATTATCTGTAAAAACAAAATTCACACGCTGTTTGGGACTTAGACTTGATTCAACTCTGTAGGTTATAGAGTAGGATAAACTCGAAAACAACTTCAAGCCAATTCGAAGTCATTTATGTTGTTTTTTGAATCCAATAAACAAAAAAACTATATTAACTTATATATATTTTTCTATTTGATACTGGAAATTGATAAATATATAATTTTTATTACTTTAAAGTATTGATTCAACTAAATTAAAAGAAAAATAACATTAAAATTTTTTTGTTACTTGGTCAAGGAGTCCATCACAAAATTAGTCAGTAATGAGTCAGTCATCTATATAATTTGACTCAGAAAGTCAATGACTGAAACCGATTCGAAATTATTTTTATGTGAAAAAGGAGTTGGGTGATAAAAGCCAATTGGGGGTTTAAAGATATGTAGGTCTTATACTTTTTGAAAAAATTATCAAATTTCCTTAGTTTAGATGTCAATTACAAAAGAACCTTGAATCATATAGTCACAATTATGTCAAAAAAAATTTGATGTGGTCAAATTAACATTTTTTCCACTGTTGTACTATTTTTTGTCAAAGTATTTGGACCATATTTATTTCATATCAACTCAAAATTGTTGGAAATTTGGTAAACTACTTGTAAGTTGTAACCACCCAAACATACATAATGTGACATCATTTGTTTAGGTGAAAATTTTTTTGAAAAATAATCTTTTGCAAGAGGATTAAAGCCAATAATGGCGGTAACACCGAATGAATAGTTAGAGAAACATAAAAAATTGTACCCATTTTTACTTTAAATAACAAAGTGTTATAAAGGTACTTACTGTTAGATGATTTGTTTGAATCTGATTGGGTCTTACAACCATATTGGCCGGAAGGCCTTACAATTTTACTCTGATAAATTATTTTTGTTGATGATGTTTCTTAAAATGGTTTTAAATACTCCTACCTATTCAAATTAGTTATTTTCATTTTTTCACTATAAGCAATAGAAAACTAATTCAAAATTTTAATAACTACCATAAAATCACTATGATTATTAATTTCATTATTAGGAAACATCATTAGCTTTTTTTACAAACAAAATATTAGAATTTATATTATAAATAATATAATCTTGTATAAGTAAACAACAAATGCCAATACAAGATCATGATTTTAGTTTCATTTCACACCTAAAACCTAATATAAAGGCAAAAAGTAGCCTAAGGGGCATCTTTTTAGCCATCCATGATTATATGAATTGCTAGGGTTCTAATCTCTACCATCCATGTAATCATGGATGGTAAAAATGGGATGACTTCATACTGATGGCCTCCTCAGAATACATGCCTCTTGTACGAATAGTTAAACATATTTTTTTACATAAAATTTTGAGCTAATTGTTAAGCTAAATCAAACAAACTCATGCCCAAAGTTGCATCAAACTATTATGGAGTCAGGCATTAATCTAACTAAACAAAGATGCGCAAGGTGCAAGCAATAGTTAAAATAAAAGTAAAAATGTACAAATGTAATCAGTCTTCAATGATCTGCGGCCTAAGTGCAAATTTGAAATGTAAGAAAAGTACACTTCTCTTACACTTTTTCTTGTTGGGTTTGCAAGAAAAAGTGAAAAGAGAAAACTCTTTTCCGACATGAAGGAAAATTCCTTCACAACTATTTTCTTATACAAAATGCAATGAAATGAGAGAAATTGTGAATGATACTATATAATTTTTCATTCATTCAAAAATAAGTAGTTGTGAAAATATGGTTAGATAACTAATTTATTGTTGTTTTCTCACACTCACTTTCCTTTATTTTCTCACTATTCAAACAAAATTTTGGAAATTCCTTCCCTCAACCCATAGCCTTAGCCTATGTCCACTCTAGTGGAGCATCAAATACAATCCCACCTTAGCTTTGACACCATATATGACGACATGGTCTAAGGACAACGTAACAAACCACACTATTTCTTAAAAAACAGTTGATTGAAATTGTCATTAGAATCCACCTACTTTTAGAAAGTTGTCATTAGAATTCTTTTCCTCAGTCAATGGGTATAGTCCATATCTAATTTAATATACTATTCAATTCAATCCTGATTGGCTTTGATACTTTATTACATGAAGGTCAAATATGATATCCTAAACTAGTCCCACATTAAATACCAATTGGATTAAACAACTTTACAAATATTTGTCCTTATAAGATATAGAATTGAGCTCATTTGAACTATGAGCAACCCTAACCACCTTGAAAATGGAGGACTCAAGATTTTATTTAAAAATATATATATTGAGTAATTATGGCATAATATTAAATATTGTTTTCCTTGGGAAGTGGCCAAAATGAGAGGAGGGAGATAGATATGCATCGTTTTTACATGAGCTTGCCGGATTCGAGAACTAATTCGAAGAGGCACTGCACTCATTCCCAAACTTGCTAAATTTATATTCGAGTTAAACTTTGATTTTAACTTTTTATTAGTTTAACAATTAAGCTGAGTGAACAACCCTAACTACCACATGAGGGGCTGGAAAATATTTTAAAAAAATTGAAATGATAAATTATGAATTACTAACAATAACAATTGTTTCTCAATAAAGTGATAGAAATGGGAAGGGGAGTTTGATATGCACGACTTAACTATGTAGGAGGCAAATGCCAAAACTTTGGGATGAGTTAGGGAGGAATATAGATATATCCATATCTGATCAGAATAAAAAAATTTGAATCTGAATTCGAGCATAGTCTGAAGATTACAACCATTTTATTTATAATATTTGTCTTCGATCTAAATCCGCAACACCCGAATCCAACCCAATTAACTAAAATAATACAAATAATATAGATTAATCATCAAATTTTACAATAATTTGTTTGTAAGCATACTAATTGTTTTCAAAGATAGCTAACATTATTAGCAAAACATTTTTGACATCTCGCCTAACCTGACATAAGAAATAACTAGCCAAAGACCTGTGAAATGTGTGAGATATATTTGTAATTATTAAAAATATATATTAAGAATATACAAAATCAATTCAAGATTGTATATTACTATGCTATTTTTAAATATAAATAATGAATATTTATTTTGATTTTAACAAAATATATAGTTGCATTCAAATGTTTAAAATAATTTTAATTTTGAGAAGTAGAAAATTTTAATAACTAAGTAGAATTTTTTTTAGATTTTTAATTCAAAGAAAGTTATACTCTAATTTTTTTAATAATAAATAAAAATATGTAAATAAATAAATAGATTAAATCTGTAAAAAATTAAATTAAATATACATTATTAAATGACAAATTTTAATTTGATAGTATCATTATAAATATGTTAAGGTGCGGGATTTCCACCCCCGGGAATCATGCGCATCACTTTGTGTTGGGTTAGATGGTTTGGTGGGACCAATAATGCCTTTGCCACACGCAAATGAACTATGCCAATAAAATAAAAATAAAGTCCTTTTTTATGAGGTTTTTTAAATGGTTCCTTAGAGTTCAATTTAAATCCCTAAGTTAGTCCACTGTGGTCTAATAACCATAAATTCACTATTTTTTCTCTGTCACATTACACAAAATAGTAAATTTTACCGTCTTTTGAATTAATCCATCTTTGATAGTCTTGACTCCAATGCCCTACTTTGTCCCTTTCTTGTCTTCCAATCTTCAAAATAACCCCGCCACTACGTTATAAGCGTCCAAAAATGGTAGGGTAACAAGTTTTGTCTTGACAAGAGGTTTAGAAAACCTTCAAATTACTTTTGGAGAATAATAGACTGAACCAAACCATTTTAGGTTGGTTCAGAACAAAATAAATAGTGGACCAGATCAGGTGGCGTACGAGGGCATCAAGAAATATTGTGTGCACCTAGATGCAATTTGCGCTAGCTCAAATCCTGTACCTGTTCGCGGATCTGATAAGATTGACAGACAAATCCTTACAGTTGCAGACAAGGCATACTTGTG
This sequence comes from Piper betle, assembly GCA_033002965.1. Classification (NCBI taxonomy): domain Eukaryota; kingdom Viridiplantae; phylum Streptophyta; class Magnoliopsida; order Piperales; family Piperaceae; genus Piper; species Piper betle. The sequence goes on from JAURVB010000840.1 coordinate 19,400, forward strand.
GACAAGACAATTGTAAAAGGGGCCGATTGACTCATTTTCTCCAGTGGTGTAGCGCCGACTTCAAGGCCCCGACGGCAGCTTTTCTGGTGACTATGGTGGTGGGAGACTACCTAGAATATTAAGGTCTATGACTAGTGAGTGGTTTGGAGGTGGTCTAGTAGTTTATGGTGACGTTGGACAGTGGCAGCAATGCTGGAAAGTTCTGATGGAATTGTTTTTTGGGCTGGATCAATCACTGTTTTACGATGACGGTGGTGACTTACTGCTATAGGACATGACTTGGGTTTGTGGTCGGCAACAAGGGTGACCTGTTGATGGCAATGACTTCTCCTGCTGTGACAATGATTGGCCGGGTGTAGGGGTGTAAACAAACCAAACCTGCTAGCAAGCATTTTACATTTGGCTATATTCGGCTTGAACTCGTGCTCATTAATTTTGTGCTCAAAAAATTCTCAGTTCGAAATGAATAGCTCATTAAACAATGAACAAAGCTTGAGCTAAGGAGTGTTCGGCTCGACTTAGCTCGAAACTCAAGCTCGATGTGTTCAAACTGAAAAAAATACTTGGCTCGACTCAGCTTATCAATACTATTGAGGTCACATTGAACTTATATAGTGTTGAAAAGAATTTTTGATCTTATATAAGTCGGGCACGAGCCAAGCATAAATGTTCTCCCAGCTCATGTTTGGCTCAAAAACATAGCAAGCCAAACAAGAGCCAAACCCAAATACTATGAATTTTGGATGCGCTCAGCTCGACCTATAATATATTAAAGCTCGTCAAGCTTTCAAATAAACTCAAACATACTTCCCAAAAATCACGTTGAATTCAAAAACAACCCTGTTCGGCTCGGCTTGGCTCGTTTACGCCCCTAGCTGGGTGAAGGGGAAAGATGGTTGTGCTCTGCTATGGCATTGCTCTGGCAATAGTCTTTTGGGCAGTTTTCCCATGATGGCGAGGCTCTTCAGCGGAAAATCTTGGTCTGGATTTGTTCTTGGTGTTGAAGGGAGCCTGGTGGAATTGGTGACGGAGTCGGAGGCAGCCTGGGCTGGCCAGACGGAGGTCTGCAAGTTAGTGGCTTGCTATGCACTTTTCTATTTTGATGCTCCAGCGATGGTCATTTGGGCGGTTTTCCGGCGACGACGGGCTCTTCCGGCGGTGTCTCTTAAATGGGTTATGTTGTCGGTTGTGAGAAGGATCCAATGAAGGTTGTTTCATGGCCGATGGTGGCTTGGATTGATTGGATGGTGGCGAGAAAGATGGTTGTTTGAGGGCGCTTCACAGCTTCGTTCAGCAACTTCTCGAAGCTTTTCCAACGACGGTGGCTGTTGCCAACGGCGGTTCTCGACTTGGTTGTGTTGGGTGCACTCCAAGCTCTACGCTGCTGGTCTTGGAGGTCGTCTGAGGTGCTGCTTCAGCGAGCTTTTATGTCCACCTTCAATCAATGGCAATACTTTGAGACTGGCCTCCGGTGTCGACATCAATGATTACTCGACTCCTTGACAAGTAGCAACTTCAAACTTCAACAGCTACCAAGTGTCGACTATTTCCTTGACATGAGCAGCCGCAGACTCTCGGCAACAACCTTTGAAATTCGAACACCAGCCCCCGGCAAGCCTTTGGCGAAGGTTGCACTTCAAGATAGCGAGCAATTCACGACTCCTCCTCCTTTCGTCAGTGGTAACAAGCTCCACGGTAGGGCTCCGGGATGAAGAGACTCCAAGTACTCCATACTGAGGCAGAACGGTGACGGTAACTCCTAACAGTAGCAGCAACTGTTTAATTCCGGTGTCTCAACCGCAAGGGAGGGAAGTTCCACGGCTTCAACATGCTCCGTGGCGAGGCAAGGCCCTGGTCAGCAAATTCAACTGGTTAAAACTTCAAAGCATGATGGTAAAAATAGTTCATGGTGGGGCTTTGACAACCATTAGCATGGGAGGGAGACAAATTTGTGGACCGGAAGAGAAGTTTGTCTTTACTTTTTTACTCTTCCAACTAACAGTCCGTCCCCTTTTTTCCGAAAATTTTCTTCCCCCTCACTTCATTTGATTGGATATTTATAAGGCTTTTAAACTTCTCTATGTTCTACTTTTCTCTTTGCGACAAAATCCGCACCCATTTCTTCTTTTATCTTTCTTCTTCTTATCATCTTTTTTTAATTTTGGAATTACAATGACGAGGTCACGAATGTGGCTAACCTTAGCTTGGGTGTGGAAGTTCGATCACATGATAGTTGGGTGCATGCAAGTTCAATCACATGGTCTGGACAAATAAAATATATTAAAACTTATTAGTATTTTTAATATCCTAATTTGGTTAGAATTATGTTCTCTAATTATAAGTTAGAATAATAATAATTTTAAATTAAATAAGTATTAAGGGGACAATAAAATTATTGTTTGTCAAAATTAACCATGACAGCAATAAAGAGTAAAACACAATAAAAGCAAAAAACCCTAACACTTGAATTTAATATAAGGGTAGATATGTACATTCGATATAACAAACCTTGCCATATATAATACCCTTTTTACCGGCTAAGTATTATCAACTCAACACCAACCGAGGAGTTAGAGGGAACTATGCTAATTTTTTAAAAAAGTAATTAGGATGAAGTAATTATTAAAAAAAAATCCCTTAGAATAGAAGGGATGAAAAAAGGGAGAGGAAGGGAAGCTTGGTATGTGCAACACAAACTACAAATAAAAGAAAAAAAAAAAGCTTGTGTGCACAATCCAACCCTCTCTTTCCGTCGCCCCTTTTGGGTACCCGGCCCTCTCTCCCCTCCTACCTCCTTGCCCCCTCCGCCGCCGTCCCGGCTGATTCCTCCGATTCTCCGGCGATCCTTCGCCGCCCGGCGCTGTCCGCCCTGGAAAGGTAGCTTCTATGCGCCGCTAGCCGCCGCAATCGAGGTAAGGTTCTGCCGTGTTTCCGATTTTTTTCTTTGTTATGTCTTAGCGGAGTCTGGTGCGTTGTTGTCCGCTGGATTGGTTGTGGAGCTGGTAGTGTTTTGGGGATTGTTTTGTGTGTGGGTCCGGTTGATTGTGTTTCTGTTGGTTCGGCATTAGTGTGGGTATATCTTCAATCGGGATTGGGAATCTGTCTATGGTTGAATGTTGCGTTGATTGTTGAGGTTGCCCCGAAGCTTTGACTTCGACGGCCCAAAACCTGATCTTGTTTTACTGTAGAAGCAGTTTGCCTCTAAAGTCGTTGTTTTTGGTCGATTTGTTGCGTTAGACTTGCATTCAATCCTGTTTTATTTGCTATCGGAACATATAATGACTCCGCAGACATGAATTTTACATGTGATTAATGTGTAAGCGGAGACAGTTTGAGCTGATTGTTGATTTTGGTAGTCTAGTGTTGGAAAAGTTTTGATTTTGTTGTAATGTATGCAGGTGCTGTAGAATGTGGACTGGTATTTTCACATGTGTATAAGTAACAAAACAATTAAGTTTGTGAAGCTTTTGGTTGTCTCAGTTGTGAGGTAGATTAAGTTCAATCAGCACGGATTGGCTTAGTTATATAGCCTTGCATGGGCGATCATGAAGGTTGGGCACAACCGAGCGGCCTGCTGCCCAATGCAGCAGCCACAGTTATGCGGGCTCTTGACATGGATCGATGGGCCAAAGCCGAAGCGAGGACAACAGAACTTATTGCTTGCATACAACCCAACCAATCTTCCGAAGAGCGGAGAAAAGCTGTTGCTGACTACGTGCAGCAGCTTATTATGAAATGCTTTTCATGTCAGGTTGCTGTGTTTTTTATACGTGGTTGTTATTAACCTGCTGCATCAAGTTGTTACTAGATACAATACTGCGTGTGGTTTGTCACTTCAATTTGAAACAGTACTTAGGGAAACACCTGTTTTATGGTTATACTGATCCTAAAAGTACAACGATAGATGGCTATAAGACAAGTTGAATTACTGTTGACTTTCCCAGGCGCATTAATTTTTTCTTCAATTATTTTTTAAGCGATACTATGAGTAAGTTATAAGTAGTTGTTTCATGGTTTGTGGGCATCTTTCTAAGATGGTTAAAGCTATTGTGTGAATCTATGCCTTTGTTTATTTCCTGGGTGCTGTACTGGGATGATGTTGGATGTGATTGAGGTATATGTGGCTACCATGAAAATGTTGAAAACATTTTGCAAATGCTAATTTTTTTCTTTCTTATATGTTCCATATTTTTTCTTGTGTTTGGTATACTGAGAAAAGCATTGCATTTTATAGGTGTTCACTTTTGGGTCCGTGCCTCTTAAGACATATTTGCCGGATGGAGACATAGACTTAACTGCTTTTAGTAAAAACCAAAACCTTAAAGATACTTGGGCACAAGATGTCCGCGACATGTTGGAGAAAGAAGAGAAGAGTGCAAATGCAGAGTTTCGGGTGAAAGAAGTTCAGTACATTCAGGCAGAAGTAAGAACATACGCAAGTTGTATCTCCAAATCTTATGACTTTTTGTTCATTCTAGCTTAGTCCTTATTTTTCCTTCAGCATTTTCTGAAAGCTGGACAAACTCACTTGAGTGATTGTTTGCCATAGAGGCACAGTTGGTGCAAATTATAGAGAAACAATTCCTAGGTTCTATAGGCATAGTACACACTGGAAATTATAGAGACTCTGGTTTAATAATTGTTTACTGCATCTATTAAACCTTCCTGCACTGTATGTAATTAGAATTGAAGATTACTTCCCTTCTACTATTTTGCCTGCTTATCTTGGGTGTACCCTACAAGAATCTAAGGGTGAGATAATAATTATCATAATGATTCAAGTTTTATAGCAGACATGAAAACTTGGGGCTGGCCCATTATTCCTCTGGAAATTCTGACTTTTTGTGCCGTTTTTAAACCAAGCTTCAGATTTTCTTCAACTGATGAAGCCCCTTCTCTTTGCAGTACATCTTTCCTCTTTAAACCTCGGAAGTTCTCCAAAGGAGAACATCCTAAACATGGATGATGATCTAGTTTATTGTGACAGTCAGATGCAGGGATACTTTATGCACAATGCTGTCAATTTTTAAGATTCACAGTCAGAGCAATCTCATATCTATACCATACAAGAAAGTTGACTTAATAATAACGCTCATAGGATTTTGCTTTGAATTTGATTAGTAAGCATTTATCACCAGAGGCAACTCGCCATTCCATCAATTCCATGACGGCCTTATGGTGCATCTTTGTTTTTCACTTCCTATTTCAGTTACGAATCTAAGTTACCTAGAGAGCTCTCAAACATCAAAATTGATAAATATACATTTCTTGTCTCTTTTTGACCAAATTACTCTTCAAATGTTTACTTCTGCTCATGTCTAAAGAAACTTTTTTACATTCCAAGAATTCTTTTTCCTTTTTCATCATTCTTAGTCTCTACCCTATCCTTAGTTGAATAAATTAGGGCTACATTATTTGCAAAAAAACATATGCCAAGGCACCATCTCCTGAATGCTTGTGCTTGATGCCAAGGATTAAATCTCCAATACAACTCTGGTATCAATGACTACGATTTTGAAATTATTCATTCTTTCTCAGATTGTCCTAGTGCAAGTCACTTACTTGTCATTTATAATATCTATATAAAATTTTGGGTGTCATGGCCATTGTGATTTTTTCTTTACATCCCATATACTTTGAAATGGTCTTGTCCAATGCAAAGAAATTGGTGAATGCTCATTTCTTATGTTCTTTTTTTCTTTAAAAGTATAGTCAACTATGGTAGGTGTTGCCCATGAGGAATTTGGATGAGCTTATGAAATCTCACCACAAATTTTTAGTATGAGGCCGTTTATTCTTTTGTAGAGGATTTATATATTTACTTTCATCCCAATATTTATAGTGGGATATAAGGTTTGAGGGGGTGGATCTGGACGTCAGAACAGGTGATGTGAACGTGGAAGGGTGCAAGCCTTCTTTTGTCAGTCTGCTTTCCCAGCAGAAGTTAGGTCTCTACCCTTGCCTTATTTTTCTATTCTTGCACACCAAGGTCGTCTGGATCAATCTGAGATTTATGGATGATATACTTATTGTCCCCCTACATTCACTTACATAAGTGTGCAATTTAGATTAAATTTATCTGCACCCCTTGAAGCTCAAGTCAGAGATAAGATCTGCATGTCTCGCCAGAATCTCGGGCACTTCTTGCAGATTTTTAGCAATAAGTCCGAGTTCTCAGGTAAAACCTGAGAAGTTGCAGAGAGGATACACAAAAAAATTCTTATAAATGCCTGTGCTTGGTTGTAGCTTCTTCCATCACAGCTTCATCGTGGGTTCCTACGGCTTTGGCAATGCTTCACCTCTGCTTTGGTACACCTTGCTGATGTTTTGTTGTGGATTTGCTTTGCTGCTACCTTGCCGATGCTTCACCGGGAAAGTTTATAGTTCATCAAGGGAGGAAGGAGGGGATTGGACACGTTGAATAGGAGGGAGAGCAATAGGATGGGGTCTGCAATATAGAGGTTGGAAGAGATGGAGGACTGGGAGAAGGAAAGGCGATGAATAGGGAGAGGGAAAGGCCAATGGTTGGAGTGGGTGGAGGAGTAAGACGCATGGGCATTGATGTTTGTTTTTTTTGGACTTGGGGGTTGTAGGGGTTTTATGTTTGTTCGTTTGTTTAATATACATCGATACTTGCCAATTTTTAATACTTGTTTGTTTTCTTTCTAGGCTTCTATGTTTTCTTATTTAATGTAAATAACATAATGTTTTGTTCTCTATCAATAATTTCACTTTATATTATTATTTTATTCTGAATGTTAAATTTTTTTTTTAAAGCAAATATTATATTATTTGTTTTGCAGATTATATTTTTGTTTACTGTTTCATGTATATTGTTTAGTGTAAATAGATTTTTATCATCTGTTGTTTTCAAATATTATTATTTTCTAATTCTGAATCTTAGTATTTAATTGTACATCTTAGTGCTTGTTTAACTGTCAATCTTAAATATAAAATTGTGAATCTTAATATTGAATTATAAATCTCAGTATTTGATTGTTATTTTGAACAGAATATATAAATAATTGGTAAGTATTATTTTTATTATAGTTATTTATATTAATATTTCCAATATCCCGGCATTTCCGAGATCTCTCCCGGATCTCTTTTTCGGACGGTTTGAGACGAGACTGAGAACCGATGAGGGAAACCTTGAATCCAACCAGACCCTAAGTGACATTTGTATGCGCCTTTCAAGGAACATTGTAATTTTTCCATTATTTGTGGACCTTGCTGTGCTTGCTTATACTTTTCAGTTAGATTGTTTGAAAAGTTGAAAGGATGTCTTGTTTTCCATGATGTTGATCTCATATCCAAAGTTTGTGACTGTGAGTTACAGATATATTTTTGTTGGAATCTTCTTTTTTAACATGCCATTTTTTTTACATAGGTAAAGATCGTAAAGTGCCTGGTAGAAAACATTGTAGTGGATATTTCTTTTGACCAGCTTGGTGGTTTATGCACACTTTGCTTTCTTGATGAGGTAACTGTCTCAACTTGTACTTGTATAATCCACAATCTCGCTTAGATCTAGTTTTTACGTTGAGCATTTATTTAATTCAGATTGACTATTTGATAGACCACCTATTTAATTCAGGTTGACCATTTGATAAACCACAACCATTTGTTCAAGAGAAGTATTATATTAATTAAGGCCTGGTGTTACTATGAGAGTCGGATATTGGGTGCCCATCATGGGCTGATATCCACGTATGCTTTGGAAACTCTGGTCCTGTACATATTTCATGTTTTTAACAACTCTTTTACCGGCCCTTTGGAGGTACTAGTAAAATTCTATCTCTAGTGTGCCATGAATTCAGATTCCTCTTTTGTATTTTTTGTTAAATTAGATTGTTTTATAAATTTTTTTTCTCTGCGTGTAATGAGCAGGTTCTATATCGTTTTCTGGAATTCTTCAGTAGTTTTGATTGGGACAATTTCTGTGTTAGCCTTTGGGGGCCAGTTCGTATTAGTTCTCTGCCAGACATGACTGGTAGTTCCATTGTGCTACATTTCCTTGACCAATGATATTTTTCTTTATTTATCACAGGATGATAACTTTTCTTTTTGTTTTCCAAATTTTTCTATAGCGGAAACTCCTCGGAATGATAGCGGAGAATTGTTGCTGAGCAAGATCTTCCTTGATGCTTGCAGCTTTGTGTATGCTGTTTTTCCCCAAGAAAATCACACTCAGCCCTTTGTTTTAAAGCATTTTAATGTGATAGATCCTTTACGTACAAACAACAACCTGGGCCGAAGTGTGAGTAAAGGTATTAATAATGGCTGCATTTGTTCTGACTCCTTGTACATAAGTCACAAGGTGGCAACGATAATTTTTTTCCTACTTTAAAAAGTTTAATTGCTCCCTCGTTTTTGCTTATCTGTGATTTTTTTACTGTAAAATTGATATTTTCATTGTTACTTTCTTGAAGGAAATTTTTTAGGATACGCAGTGCTTTTGCATTTGGTGCCAGAAAGCTTGCCAGGGTGCTTGAGTGCCCTAAAGAGAATATAATTGTGGAACTTAATCAGTTTTTCATGAACACGTTGGAGCTACATGGTAGTGGCATCCGCCAAGATGCTCCTTTGCCTGAACAGTGGCCCCCTCGACCTATAAGTGAATCTGAAAATTTTAGACAGCCAATCTGGGATCAAGAAGAAAGGAGGAAGCACGTCTCCTGAGTTCCAGGCTGAGGGATTGGTTTCATTTCAAGGCAAAACTTTGCAAACCGTTGAGAATGCAAGTCATTGCAGTGAAAGGAGTCATTCTAGTGAAAGGATGACAAAAACAATGACCACCACAGCTTTTTCTCGTACTCGGAGTCACAAAGTACACATCAATCAGAAGAACTCAAATGATCAATTTACAAGGTCCAATGAAGCCTCTCAGGTGGAGAAAAATAAGTTCGTGAATTCATCCAGTCATATCTCTGGTGAGCAGGAATATTATGTCAAACATTTTTTGGAAGAACAAGATCAAGTCCTGAACTTACTGAACCTGCCACTGAGGGTTATTCCCGAGGGACGTCAAACCAGTTCCTAGACAGTGGAAAGAACCATTACATCTCTACAAGTAGTAGGAGGAATACCATAAGCAATGAAGTCCCAACTGCCAGTCATAAAACTAGGCCACTGCATGATGAACTTTCTGCTTTGCAGCCTAGTCTGTCCAATCTAAGCCTTGAAACTGTTGTTGATTTAACTAATGTTTCAAACAGCCTTGTAACAGTGGTGCCAGTTGATGCAGATGGGCTTGCTTCTGAGAATATGGATGCACACCAGGAAGAGCAAGATTTTGTAAACATGATGGCTTCTCCTAGAATGTTCAATTTTAATGGGCAGGCACAGTTTCCATTCAATTTGGTTTCCCATCCATTGTCACATTCAGTTCTGACATCGATGGGCTATGCTCAGAGAAACTTACCAGGCGTGGTTCCTGCAAATGTTCCCTTGGTGGATGCTTCATGGTTACCAAATGGGAACCCATTTCCAAGGGGTGTTACCTCTTCCCCTGTACTCCATTATATTCCAAGTTCAGGATTGACTTCAAATTCAGATGAAACTTTTGAATCTGATTATGAGAGTTCTGGATTGGTAAATGTCATTCATGAGAATAATGATGGTGTTTGGCTTGACCAAGAAAGTGGTCCCACCAGACATGTCAGTTTTGAGAATGGGAATGTTCAGATGGTGCAAGCGGATGGAAAACAACAGCCTCCTTCTGCGACATTAGATTATATTTCTTCACGTGGAAATAATTTTGGGAGTTCAGGGACAGATAAAGAAAGCGAAGGACAGATCAGGAATGATTCAGGTCTACAGCCTCAAAGTAGTCATGAAAATGATAGTTACTCATCAGACCGAAGTTCTAGCATGAGATATGTGCCAGGATTACTGACAGGAAACTCGAGAAGCAAGCCTTCATCCGAAAGTTCTTGGGATGGCTCATCTACTAGACATTCAAAAGCATTTAGGGATAAGCGTGGTAGAAAAGCCAGTGCCTCATCCACACCTTCTACTTCTTATGGCAACGTGAAAGGTGCATTGCACCGTGAAGGACTGTCGTCTGATAGAGCTTCATCTCACACAGATGACAACAGAGATTGGATCCCAATATCAACAATGAGTTCTGAAACTGTGGAGAGGAACTCAGAACCTTCATCTGTTGTGCCCTCACATCTTCCAAGCCATCAGATAGCTGTTTATGACAACACACAAATTAGTGGTTCAGACTCGGTAATACCTATTACTCCAGTTATTGTAAATTCAAATTCAACTCAGAGATCCATGGATGGTTCTGGATTAGTTCCCGTTGCATTCTATCCTACGATATTCTTTCCCATTTATAATTTTCACACAGAAACTGGACATGCTGATAGTTTGGCCAGCGAGTCTGACAGGGATGATACTATAGATACCAGCAGCAGTATTAGTCAAAGTGTGGAGAATTTTGATCCTGTGGAAAGTTTTGATCAATCTGAGATGTTTTCTTCAAGTTCTGTGAAAAGTTTTCCAGAAGAGACCATTGAGGCTCATCATAAGCCTGACATTCTTAACAGTGATTTTGCTAGCCATTGGCAAAATCTTCAATATGGTCGATTATGCCAAAATACACGACACCCTGGATCAGTTATCTATCCTCCGCATGTTATGTTGCCACAAATGTATTTTCCATGGGAGGGTCCTGGCAGACCTATATCAGCAACCAATGCAAATCAATTTGCCCAGATCGGTTATGGGCATCGATTGGTTCCAGTTTCTCTTCAGTCAGGCTCTAGTCAACCGCCTACAGGGGGTTTTCAGCGGTATGGAGATGAGCCACCCAGATATCGAGGTGGTACTGGAACATATCTGCCTAATCCTGTAAGATCTTTTGTTGTACAACCTGATTCAATTGCCTTTTAGTTCATTATCAACCTTTTTTTACATGTTTATTGTTGTATAGGTTTTTTTCTTGTGTGAGATTGACGGAGTTCCCTTTTTTCTTGGATTCCCAGAAGGTTGCGTACAGGGAACGACAATCTTCACATGTGAGAAGTTACAGGGGAAATTATCACTTTGAGAGAAATGATCGAGGGGAAAGAGAAGGAAGCTGGAATGTGGGATCAAAAACTCGTCCACCTGGTCGTAGTCAAGGGCGAAACTACGCAGAGAAACAAAACTTGAGGGCTGAACGTTCTGTTGCTTCTGACACACGGAACAACCGCCAGTGGGAGCCACACAAACTTGATCAATCTTTTAACTCGTATCAAGTGCAGACTGCACCATTTAGCTCTACCAGCACTGTTCATGTGCCAGCCAGTGCAGCGTGTGGAATGTATGGAATGCCATCAGTTAGCACAAACAGGGGTTACCTCAACTGGTCCAGCTGTTGCAAATCTCCCCCTGTGGTCATGCTATATTCATATGATCCCAGTGTTAGTGGATATGGTCACCAAACAGATCAGCTGGAGTTTGGTTCACTAGGGCCTGTTCGGTTTTCTGGTGGGGATGAAGGTTCACAACTTGCCGATCCCACTAGAGCCACCTATGGCAGGAGACCTGGTACATATCCTGGCGGATCTTCTGCATGTTCATCTCCTGACAAGCCCTCAACTCCTCAACAAGTACAACGGTATTAGCATTTTGTAGTTGTATATTGTATCATTTTAGTTCAAGAGGTTTTTCTGATACAATGTCTGTTTAGTTTTATCCTCCTGATTTTTGGCCCGAAACCATGGTTTTTTTAAACAGATCACATTGATCATGGGAATATTCCCTAATCCCTGTAGAATAGGCATTTGCTTCAGGGAAAAGATCAGCTGATTTGTCATCATTTTCGTATCTATAGATACATTTGACATATTTGCTTAAACCTTCTGGGACTGTTTGTGTAATACTGTTAGTTTATCGTCTTACCAGGGGGATTTGATTATTTTGTCAGATCAGCAACCCAGAGGAATTATCAGCTGAAAGAGGAAGATTTTCCACCTCTTCTTTTTCCAAACAATGGGGTGGGGAAATGTTAGTAAGCGTACTACTGGCCATGTATCCAACCAAATCATTTTCGGACTTTCTACTACAGCTAGCACTCTTACTAAGAGTGGGTATGGGTCTTTGCTTTGTCTCTGTATATTTTTTGTTGTGTAACTCAATGGTAGCCGCTCACCTCTAGTTTAGAAACTGTTTGTATGTACACTAAGTCATTTTTAACCACCCATTTACAAGGGCATTAGCCGAGGAAGGACCAGGATGGAAAGAGAAAAAGAAGCCGATGGTCTATTTAGTTTTTCTATTTTTGAGCTGATTGTTCAACCGAGGATCCGTAGTGCAGTCTTTTTTCTCCCAAGGGTGTTTATATCCAACGTAGGCTGCCATTTTAAGGCACGAGTTCTCTTTGATTGTTGCCATTTTCTTTGTTACCTGCACGTTTTCTTGTTAACAACATGTAGCATATAACTTTCAAGATAAATTGCATAAGAGAAAAATAAATATATATGGAGCTGCTGATTTCTTTGTGGTCCAAGTATTCTGTTGTTTGCTATCATGTTTGTAGGTTAGAAATGTTTGTATGTGCCTTCAACTTCGCTCTCAGGTAATGTATGTTTAGTTTTTTTGTATATGCTCTTCCAGTCTTGGAATTTGTTGCTGCTAAAAGTTTGATTTGATGCTTGACACCAAATGGGTAGTGTTTTTGATTGATTGGCATTATTCACATATCGAATGGGTAGGGTTCATGTTTGGTGTCACCTTTTTCTTTCAGAAAATGTTTAAACTTAAAAAACAAACTAAAGACTAACTAAATCCTTGAATAAAAGCTGCCTGATTGAATCACATAAGAGAGTTTTGTGCCGGGAATCTAGATTTGTGAAATCATTATTTTTTTTAATATCTGTAAATTCACACTTGAGGCTATATTTTATGACTATTGGTTTTTTTTTATAAAAAATCTGATTATATTGATACAATGCTGTAATTCTTTCCAGCATATTGTGAGGTTATGACGAGGAGCTAAATGGTCCAAATTTCTTAAAAATCTTGCTGGTGACATGTAGGCCTCATATGTACTATTATGGGCATGCTTCATTGTACTGAAAGTACTCTTATTATTATTCCTTCAAGAAAAAACTGTTATTATTATTTTCAACGTGACGGTAGAAACTGATGCGTATTAGTTATCGAAGAGTGCAGAGAAAAACATAAACTGGACACCAACTTTGTCGCATGATTAAATTGGGCAACTCACTGGTGCGTTTTTGGTAGTCCTAATTAAGTGTAGAGTTTTTTAAAAAACTACTAACAACATTCTTTCATACTTTTTTCGAGGAAGAATTATGTATTAAGTTTATTTTTGGTTTTTAAGATAGTAAAACATACAAATTCCCTTGACTTAGGCTGCCATTGGTATTTCTTGAACTATGTTGATTGGTTCAATAAATAACTTCTTTGAGAAAAATTATTGAGAATGTCATCGGATTTTTGTTGTGAAACCATTAATTTGGTGTCATTTAAAGTGGGAAAGAGTCTGCTGCGGTTGCTCCATTTCTTTGGTGGCCATGCTTCCAGGTGCGCCTTTTTCTTATTTTCCTCTTTCGTACCCACCGGTATAGATTTTGTATTTACATGGCCTGTTTTTACAAAATCTAAAACTTGGTTAGTTTGGGTGGAGAAGAACAGAGAATGCAAAAAATTTCTAATTTAGCAGTTGAATTTGCTTATTCCTAGTCATATATAACAATCAAGTTTAGATCATGTTGCAGCCTGCAAAAATACAATATTTAATTTTCTAAATAGGTTCATGTTTCTTGCAAAAACCTTCATCTAAAATAATGATTTCACAGTTGATTGCAAAAGATATTTTTCGAAGAACTAATTCGTTGAATCAATTTGCATGGTTAAGCAACAAGCGATGCCAATTGGCCAGCATGTATCCGGGCAATTTGTATGCATTATTATCTTAAAAGCTACAACGAAATTCAATATATGATTCACCCGTGAAGAAAGTGTTAGAAATTTGATAGTGAAAATCGGTGATATGTTCAGACCTATGATCATTGGGTATATATTTATCGACGGTAATGGGTTGTAGTCACTAAAATGATTGATAATATTTTTAAGCTATCGGCCATTTAATAGCAGGTTGTATATTTTGTGAGAGGTTGAAGTCTGTTGTCAATAAGAAGGTTAATTAATAATAATTTCTAACAGAAAGTATGAAGGGAAGTTTTTAAATAGCTTTTTAATCTTAATTTTTTTGAAAAGCTCTAGAAGGTTTACGAAAATCCACGTCCGAAGAATTTGATTATTGAAAGAAGAATTCTGTTATACACATGTTCATCACTTACTTTTTCCACCGCGTTAAAGGTTTTAAACGAGCAAGTTGAACTTGTGCTTGAAGCTCAATTCAAAAAATTCAAAGATTGTTCTAACTTATATAGAGATTGAGTGAGTTTTGAGTGTAGATGTTTGAAATTGACTTAAATAATTTTAATGTTGCTCCAGCTCAATGAGAGCTCGAATTATATTTAAACTACTAAATTTTTAAAAGCTCTTAACTATATAAAATTATTTAGGACTATCCAATGAGATAAATAAAAAGAAAACATCACTTACGTGTCAGGGATTTGATACGATGACCTCTTTAGTACCACAAACCATAATAACCATCAACCAATTAGGCCTTCTTTGCTACAAGAACGGTTACAGTAGTATTTAGTATGATCATCCAAATAAAATAAAAAGTTTACCATAATCGATACCAAAAGTAATGTATTAAAAATACAATAGATATTAATTTATTAAATTTAATATTATATTATATCATCGAGATCAAAGTTCGAGCCGAACTACGAGTCATGTCGAGGCGAATACTTTCTTGCTCAAACTCTATTTGTAGAATTCGAGTTCAAGTTTGAGCATTCATATGTCGAGTTTTGAATTAAATCAAATCTAATTTAAGGCCAATTAGCGGACAAACACCACATTATAAAATAAATATAAGTATTAATTATGAATAAGAAAATCTGACCTCAAGACGTGGGTGGAGAATGTGGATAGAACATTTTTCTTAAAAGAACTCTTGGGCCAACCACGCTAAATAAGGTACTAAATTCTTAAATTCTTGTCTCATTGTAAGTGAGTACTATAGTTCAAAATGCAATCTTGGATTCAAGTCCGTCATAATATTTTTTATACTAAACAAAAAAATTAGTTGCAGATTGTTTGCGGACTAGGAAAAATTCTTCGATGCCAAATCCACCTACGTGTCGAAGAGAATGGTGTTTTTGTGAAAAAGAAAGTGGTGGTCGGATAGATTTGGTCTTTCAAGGAGATTTTTCTTAAGTACGTGATTAAGTGAATTTTTTATTCATAATAAGAAAAGTGGAGATGCATATAAATTTATAGTTCAACATTGAATATATCTACCCTTTAAATTAAAGCGACAATTATTTTTCTTTTTCACTGCATTTACGGCTTTCTTACATCATAGTTAATTTTGTCCCTCAATAATTTTATAGGCCCTTTAATACTTACTTAGTTTAAAATTAATATTATTATTGTTTAAGTAAGATTGTAATTTTCTTCAAATTAGAAATCTCAAAACTACTAGTCCTTAAATAATTTAACGGGCCCATTAATATTTATTTTATTTAATATTTTATTATTTAATTAAGAAAGTGTTGGAGTATAGATCTACACAGATTATAAATCATAAAAATATTGCTCAATAAATTTTAAATTTAATATACATAATAATAATAATAATATTATTATTATTGTTTTGTTGTTTATGAAAAATTTTGAAGCATAAATTTAACTAAATTAGGAATTTTAAAATATTAATACTTTAATAATTATATTATTCGAATTAAAATAATTATTTAATATGCATTCTTAATCTAGAGCTTTAAAAATTTTAATTGATCGATTGATTATTTATATATTATTTTAAAAATTCATAAAATTATTAAAAATTAACTTCTTAGAATTACTTTTAATATTTGTATGCAACTATGTTTTTTGCTAAATTAAATAAATATTTATTATTTTTATTCATTAAATAAATATTAATAAATTTTAATATATTTAAAATTATGCAACTCAAAATAAATTTGATATACCTGTTATTAATATTATTATTTAATATCCGGAAAGAATTGAAGCATAATTCTACCTAAATTAATAATTTTAAAAGATTGATAGTTTCATAATTATACTATTCAAATTAAATTTAGTATTCAATGTACATTCTTAATTCAGATTTGTACAAATTTTATTTTGTTAATTAATTATTTATTTGTTTATATATTATTATTAACTATTAAGAAAAAAAACTTAGATTATAATTTTATATGAATTGAAAAATTATAAAATAAGCTTCATGTAATTATTGAAAATTTTACTTATTAAAATAAAAATTACTTTTAATATTTTTATACAATTATATTTTTGTGACAAAATTAAATAAATATTTATTATTTTTATTTTAAATAATATAATAATATGTTTTGAAAATAATTTTTATATTTTTAATATATTTTATATTAATAAATTTTAAATCCGCGCACATAGTGCGGCGTATAGTGGTGCGTCATGGGTAGTGTTTTCTGAAAGACAAAAACAATTTTTATAGACATGAAACGCAAAAACGACCCCATCATACTTTTTAAAACTATTCAATTAATGCAAAGTATAAACATACGTGTACTTTCTAGATACGTAGCAGTTTTTGGATTCACGGGAAAAGAAATTCATGGTCGACAAATCATAAATATATGAATAGTTGGTCCCCCACGAATATTTTTTAGGGTCAATTTCATTGGCGTGAAATTAGTGGCATAAAAATTTTTAAATAGTTAATCTATTTAATGGGGCTTGGATGTCATGGAATGGTCAGAATTGATGTTGTGAATTGTTTTTTCTTTTCTTTTAATTGGATTGGATTTGTATACTGGCAGAATTGGTTATTTAGTTTTAGGAGTCAGGCTTTTGGGTTTGGTTGTGTGGAATTTTTTAATATTACTGTGTCATAAACAATTGGGAGTTTAGGTGATTGTACACTGTTATTGAATCTTTTGTTATTTTTGCTAGGTAAAGGTGAGTTTCTTGCTTTTGATGTGGGTCAGTTTTCATACAAGGTAGCTATTTTGATGCTATGAAGTGTGTTTTTCATTTTGTTTGTAGGATTAGATTTATAAAAAGTTTTAGGAGTTGGGTTTGTTTAGGTAGAGCTGATGTCTGCTTATTGTGCAGAATTCATCGTCAGCCTCCCTCTCCTCTCCCCTGCCCCTATTCCCGACCTTATTTGTCTCCGACTTCTAACCGCCAAATAATATAATTAGAACTTTTAAAAATGATTATATTTGTCAAATGTTATTTTATAAACTCTATTAATTTTAATAATTCTAATTGATCAAAAATTATAATAAATTTTTTATAGATTTTTTATTAAATTTTCTATCACAACCAAACACCCTATTAACATTACATTATTAAAAACATTTGTGAGCTTGTAAGGTGATTGAATATTTGTCCAATACACAGTAGCTGTAATTTGTTCTACATCAAATTCCTTAATAAGCAAAAGTTGACACATAAATGATTGGCCACTTTAGGAAATAAAATTTTCTGAAGATTTCACCAACCAACCTCAGTTTGTCTCTGGGCCTAGTGTCTGGAACACCGCACTCAATTGAGTTGGACTCTCATCTATTCTTAAAACATTCTTTAAAACAACCATAGGAATTGGCCATTACACAACAAAATCACTCCGATCAACTTTTCTTTTTCTCGTGGGGTTTGCAACATTAAGCCAGTGCTTTTATTAATGTTGCGACAAATGATGCAGCCATTACTCATTACTAAGAGTTAGGATTGGGATGCCTGAATTTGCAGTCCACAAACAGTCGAGTATCAAGTTCTCACTATTTATTGTATGCTTTCTTGGTGCTTTTAAATGCAATTAATTATGTTGTGAGATTTATCATGCCTTCTTTTCCATGTGTAGGCTTTTTAGTCTAGATGATGAGCATATTAGTTCGTATGCATGGAATGCAGATACTTTTCCATCCAAAATTTTGTGCGTAATTATTTGGCTATGGGCATTAGAATTGATATTGAAACTATAATGGAATTTACCTGCAATTGATTATTTATGGAAGATACTACTGCCCTTGCGTTGCAGGTAGTTATTGGTGGAGGTGGAGATGGTGCTGCTGCAGCACCAGCCAGCTCTGGTGGAGCTGCTGCTGAAGCACCTCCAGCTGAGGAGAAGAAAGAAGAGAAAGGAGAGTGACTATGACATGGGTTTCTCTCTGTTTGATTGGTCTGTGAGGCACTATTTGGTATTGATATGAAACTGTAATTTTTATTTCGTAGTTGGCAGGTGTCACAGACGTGATTCATGGGCGTGCCGGGAACTAGGGTTTAGGTGTTGTCCCTAGGTGTCCCGCGTCCATGATGGGGTAGCGGTGGCTATCCGAGTGGTGGAAACAACATACGGAGGCTAACCCGTGTTGAGTTGCAGGTTGCAAACCGAGGTGCACGAGCTGCTGTGTGATCGAGCATGGCGTCGAGTTACAGCAGTGGTGTCGGCACATGGGTCGGTATTTGGTGTACCGAGCATGTGGCCGAGTCCAGGAAGAAACCTCAAGTTGCTGCTGATCGGTGTTTGGGTCGGCATATCGAGGTTGTGGTGCAACCGTGGACCGAGCAGGCTACCGAGCCGAGTACGCAGCATAGGGTGCCGAGCATTCGCTAGTACCGAGCAAAATAGCGGAACTGTGCTGGAAAACTGTACCGAGCACTGTAGCGGGCGAGCGCGAGGTCGTGCGCGCTACTGTGCGCGCAAGGAGCGACAGACGCGCTGCTGCGCGAGCGCGGGTGCGCGAGCGCGGTGCGCGAGCGCGTGCGCGCGCGTGCGCGAGCGCGGGTGCGCGAGCGCGGGTCGCGGCGCGTCGCGAGCGCGCGATGGCGCGCGCTGCTGTTCGCGCGAGCGGGCGCGCGCGGGTGTGCGCGCAGGCGTGCGAGCGGGCAGATGCTGGTGGACGCGACAGTGCATGGGCATGCACGAGCGGTGGTGCTGGTTCAGGGCGATGTTGGTGGACCATTGCTGGCAGTTGGTCGGTGAATTGCTGCGGGAGGTTGAGCCATGTCTGGACGGTGCTGGGGTCGAGCCGGCGGGCGAGACGGGATGACCAGCGGTGCAGCCAAGGCGGTTTGTGATAAACATCCATGGACGTTGCTGGGGGTGTATCTTGGTGGAAGATATGATCCATATCCAGACGTGGATGCTGCAACAGACTTCTGAAGATAACCACAAGGCCGTTGGGAAGAACCTGGACGTGGTGTGCTGCTAGGTTGCTGGATACGGTGGATATTGCAGATCATTGTGGATGAGGATGCAAGGATCCGGTGTTATCTGAAATCAGAAGGACGTGGTGCATATATATGCATGGGGTTATGCTGAAAAAGGGGCGTGTGATTCAGGAGGAATCAGGCCAGATCCAAAGAGAAGACTCTTGAGTTCAGAGTCGGAACTCAGAGAGGAGGACGCTCGGAGGAGGAGGATCGAGTCTCTGGAGGTCGGTGGATCAGGAGAGATCGAGTCCGGGATTGGTTGCTCGAGAGATCTGGAGATCAGGAGATCAGGAGATTGAGGAGAGATCGAAAGATTGAGAGGCCAGATTAAGGAGAGACGTGGGACTGAATCAAGAGTGGAATCGAGTCCGGTGAGGAGGAGAGTTCCTGAGATTCCAGTCGTCTTCCTTGAGGAGAAAACAGCGTGGTGCGGCTGGTGAGAAAGAAGCGTGGAGTTGCTGCAGCCGGTGTTCGTGGTGAGCGCTGGAACTCCATCGGCTTGCTGGAATCCAGGTACGCGTTGTTAGATTGCTGGTGTTGGCAATCGGGGATAGAGTTACTCGGGGAGTAATTCTGGTGCGCCATTGTATTTGTGGGTACATTGGGCGAGGCTGTGGGGGCTGTCCACGAGCCGAGCAAGTGCTTGAGAGGAGAATTCGAGTGCTTGTAAAATCCTTATGATCGGGTGAATGATATAAGGTTGGGAAGTGTTTTCCCGTAATCTGTGGTTTGCTTGTTGGCTGTCGTTTTAGGCAGGGAACTTCTGTATCCGAGGTCGCGGTCGAGGTTTACAAGGCACGCAGTAGAGTGGACTGGTGCTGAGACGAGCAAGGGCAGACGGCACGAACCCAGGGCGTGTTGCTGGCTGGGCGATCGGGCAGTGCTGTGTGGGGTGCTGTTTGACTTCTGGAACAGCCTATCGGCAAGGCGTGTCGGTAGCCAGAAGTGCTGTGTTGGTGTTTGGTGCGGTGCCAATACACGGGTGATTGAGCGAAGGGTTGAAGGCAGCAACCTCGGGGGTGTTGAGGTTGGCCGAACACGAGTTTGGTGTTGGCGTGCAGGCTTCCGTAGTCTCTTCAAGACTGCATTCTTGGTGTTAGGCTGGTGTTCTCGGGTCGAGAATACGCCGCGCGGACTGGTTAGGGCGAAAAATTTTGGTCCTTGAATCAGGCCCGTGACAGCGTTTAAGCTCTTCACCTGTCACTTGATGCAAAGCTTGGTTTGTTATTGTTTATCAAAGGCAGCTACGTATACGCTCATTTTGTTTGTTAGCATGTGTTGATGAGTATCTTATACTAGTCAACATGAGTCTAGTTTGATGTACAAACCTCAGTTGAATGAAAAGTTGACAATATGTTATTAGGTAAGTTTACTTAATGTTGCCTTAATGTTCTGTTAATCGACATTTTGCTGGCATACATTAAATTGGGAGTCTGCTTACTGCGCGCAAATGCATCGGGCTAGGGGTGCTAATCGAGCGAGCAGCTGTTCAACATGTATTCGAACCGGCTCGAATAGTTGAAACTCGTTCGAACTCGACTCGAGATCGAACGAGTTTTGGACATACATGCTCGAGTTCTACTCGAATATCTTTTATGTGTTCGAGCCTCGACTCGAGCTCGAATACACTTAAACTGTTTAATTTTTGTGAGCTCGTTCGCCAGCTCGTTCGTTAGCTGGAAACCAGTTCGATTAAAAGTCAAAAGTACCTCACTTAAAAAAATGAGGCCAATGTGGTTTGAACCTTCAACCTTGAAAGGTGAATACTTACCATTTCAACTATCTTGCTTCTTTGTTATTATATTTCATATATATATATATATAATATAATATAAAAACTATATTATTATATTATTTTATCGAGTCGAACCTACGAGTCGAGTTCGAGCAGTCGAACACGACCTTGCTCAAGCTCAGCTCAGATTCGAGCTTGAGTCGAGTTCGAGTCGAGCATTTAAATGTCGAGTTTCGAGTTGAGTCAAGATGAGCCAAATGCTAAATGTTCACGAGCTGGCTCGCTCAATTAGCAACCCTAGTGTGGGCCATCGGATCTTGATCCGACGGCCCACAATCAAACCTCCCCCCCGAGTTAATATTACAAAATAAATAAATAAAATAAAATTTTTTATAATAAATACTTGATTCGATCTCGCACGAGATCGAGTCAATATTATGAAATAAATTCAAAAATAAAATTCTTTTATAATAAATACTTGATTCGATCTCGCATGAGATCGAGTTAATATTACGAAATAAATTTAAAAATAAAATAATTTTATAATAAAAACTTTATTCAGTCCCACACGAGACTGGCGGTGCACATTTCCCAGCAGGCCCATCCAGCCCCGAGGTGGCGACATTGTTGGCCAACGGGCTACCAGCGGCAAGGTTTCATGCAGGGGGTGCGCGCTAAACAAATGAGGAAATAAATTTTGACTCGCTCTCGACTCGAGTGAATATTATGAAATAAATTTTAAAAACATAAAATAAAATAATTTTGTAATAAAACTGGACTAGCTCTAGACTCGAGATAAATATTATAATTTTTAATTTTTTAAAAATTTATTTCGTAATATTGAATCGGGTCAAGAGCGAGTCGAGTTTATATTACTGAAATTATTTTTAAAATTTTTTCATAATATTAACCTCGAGTAAGTGAGGAGTTAAGTTTTATTCACAAAATTATTTTATTTTATTATTTAAAATTACTTCTTCAATATTGACCTCTAGTCAGAGCGAGCGGCACCGAGTCACAGTGTTTTCTAAATTTATTTTGTAATCAAAACTTGACTCGGTCCCGAGCGAGTTCGAGTCAATTTGTTGTTTTTAAACAAATTTATCATAAAATAAATTTAAAAAATAAATAATATGGTAATAAAAATTTGACTAAGTCGGACTCTGAGTCAATACTCTGAAATAAATTTGGAAAAAATAAAATAATTTCATAAAAAAACTTAACTTGAATTCGTTCAAATCGAGTCAAATTTTTATTACAAAAATTATTTGTATATTTTTTAAAAATTTATTTCATAGTATTAATCCGAGTTATGACTCGTAGTAGATTCCGAGTTAAATATTTATTATGAAATTATTTTATTTCTTTTTAGACTTGTTTGTAATAAAAATTTGCCTCGAATGTGATCGAGTAAATTTTTATCACCTATTGCCCTCCCCGTTTCCTCTCTTCGCCCCCCCCCCTATTTCCGCACCACTCACCACCGGCGACTGCCGCTGCGGGGGGGGTGGCGGTTGGGGGATGCCGAGGGTGGGCGTGCGAGGAGGGGGAGGGGGGGGGAGAGGGAAGTCGCGGCGGCTTGGGGGCTGGGGAGCGAGGGCCGTGGGTGAGGTGCGGGGTGAGGAGGGCGCGAACCGGGGGGCGGGTGACAGGCCGATGGCAGCGTGCCGGCCCCGAGAGCGAGTCAAGGGAGGGCGGCAGCGCCTGGGTAGGGGGGCGGCAGCTGGGGGGGGATGGCCGGTGTCCGGGGCGGGACGGGGCCGGGCCAGGGCGGGCGGTCCGAGGGGTGGCAGCACCGGCAGAGATGAAAGGGGAGGGAGGGGGGCAGTGGCATAGCTTTTGATGGCCGCGGATGTGATCCAATGGTTATCAAAACCATGCGCCGCCGGCATTGCAAAAACAGGTAGCGCATGGTAATACGCTAATCGAAACTGAATGCGGGCACAACTATAATGTTATGTGTTTGAACTAAATCTTTAGGCCGATATAAAAATTACACGGTGATTGAGAATCCTCCACAGATGCGGCGACGAACGGGAATCTCCTCGACAACTATATTAAGTTTGGTGTGAGATCCCGTGTACCGAATTTTTATTGATTAAATAAATCAACCGAATTAGGTTAGATTGAGTAAACTAAATATACTATTTTTAAAAATTTATATCTTTTAGAATACATGTCAGAAAATTCTAAAAATATTAGTATAAAAACTAGACATTCCAAAGAATCTAACAAAAAAATCATGTAAAATGGATTTCTAGAGGATGAAAACAAATTGTTTTAAGTTGACTTTATGATTAAGTTATTAGATAATGACATTGAGAGGTAAAATTGACTTTTTATAAGTTTATAAACAAATATTTTAATATGATGAATATACGGTGAATAATATGCTATAGACCGGTGTTTTGGAGATGTAGATCTCTTAATTAAGATAGTATTAAGAAGTAGACATTCCTTTTAGATTAATTCTAATCTTATTAAGATTTTATTAATTGATTGGAATAGAATACCCAAAATACCCTATTTAATTGTGTAATAGTATACAAGTGTAGAGAGAGGTTGACCCTTTCTGTATTTCTCCTTAAAAATAATTTATATCAAGAGGAGAGAGGTGGAGGCTAGGGCTTGCTTGGTTCGTCTTCTTTCTCGATTTTATCCATCAAATTATCATGTTTTTATAAAATTTATGTTTAAGACATGCATGCATTATGATTATATGAGATTTTGTTTTGTTTTATGGAGTGTGTTGTATAATGAATTCATGAGGTTTGGATTTGTTTTATCTATAATTGTTTATGAAAAGAATATGTTTTGCATGTAATTATCCATGTTTTATAAAATAACCTTTATTAGTTTATATAATTTATAATGAATATATGTAGATTTATCATGAACTCATGCTTTGTGAGTTTTTATATGTTTTTGTGTTGATTTAATATAATAATTAGATGTATGTATCAATAAGTAGAAAAATCTATCATTGTTTATGCTTTAATGGTAAATTTTTTATAATAGTTAATTGCATGAAAACTCACTGTAGGTAGTTGTTATATGATGCAATTAACTTGTTAGAATATTCATAAATTAATTGCATGTTAATTAAGTACGAATTAAATAAATTTTGATTACGTTTTACTGCATCAACACTGTGGCAATGCGAACTAGCACCGCAATGCTGCATATTTGCATTGTGTGGACGAAGCCAACGCCAAATCGTTGAAAGCCGAGAGGCTCAGTGCTGCGACCTTAGTAAATTGTGTGAAATTTGGCTAAGCTTAGGGCCATGACATTGACAGCCCGGCATCATGTCTGTGAAGATGTTCGGCAATAGCGTGTTGGCGCTCAGACCCAGAGCTCTCACACGGACCTGAAAACTTTGATTTCTTGTTAAATTAATTTTTTTGCTTAATATTCGTTATACTTAATGTATATCTAAATATTATATTTTATTTGTTGCTGACATGCTCGGTAAAACATCTTTGATTTATGCTAATGTATGTGCATGCATATCATGACATGACGTTACATTTAATTAACTAAATATACATATATTAATATATAATTTGGGGTTCTAGTAATCGCTCACAAACTAGTGTGAAAGAATAACTAAGGCATTCGGGGTATGTATAGTTTGTATGATATTTAATTAGCCCGTTGTTTAGTTGGGTAAGATGTTGAGTCTAGAGTTTCTAGCATTGGTGTAAGTATACGCGTCAAGGGCACTATCTACCTGATTAAGATATAACAAGGGGTATAAAGCTCATCCCAAAATAGGTTTAGAGAATTGTTAACCAACTTAGCCTAGTATGTGCACGGACATTGGAAATTGGGCGAGGAATAAGTGTATTGTCTCATATTAAGGGAAAGGACAACATTTATTATCATAAATGGTAATTCTTTACGATAGATTGGCTAGTCTGTTGGAATCGGAGTTGGGTATAAACTCATACTTGCGATGTTTTTTATTTGTTTATTATTGTTATACATACTTAGTGGTTTATCACTAATATGAAATTGCCTCTATATGAATTAACTAGTTGGGAGTGAGCATTGAGAGGAGACAATCATGTGTACTCTGTAGCTGGACTTTTAGTTATAATATATTCGTTATTTCTTGTTGGATGTTTAGTATTTTATTATTTGGTTATATATTATTAGTCGTGGAACCTAGTATGATTTATGAGAGTTGGATTATTGTATATATTGTTATGGACAAATTATTTATGGATGGAATAATTTATATTTTGCTGAAATATAATGCTTCATTAATTGTTTAATTGTTGTTAATTAATTAATATTTATTGCATGCTTAATTGTAATTTAATTATTTCATGTATTATTTTCTTGGGGTTTAGGTTGTCGGACCAAAAGTGGTGCCCAGTCAAATAGTAAAATTTGGTAGGTCATCACATTTGGGTACTGATCTTTTACTTAACAATGTTGTGAGATCAATTAATCATTGACATATTGGCTAGTTTGGACACAAAAGTTCATGTTCCAGACACCTCATATTTTGTCATTTTCTTTCTCCTTTTATCCATATATTTTATGATACAAAATTAATTCGTATCAAGATGTCAATGAAATGTTATTTTGCTACAACTCTAAGCAAACTGGGGCCATTTCAGCCTAAGTAAAAATGGGTGTGTTTTTTATGATAAAAAAATAAAGTTTGGGTAAGTGTGTGTGTGCCTGTGTGTTTTTAAGGGAAAAAATAATTAAACTAATACATGAAAATAACTTGCATTAAATAACAAATAGTTCAAGCTTATTAGAAAGCACATCTCAAAATTATCTACAAAAGTGCAATAAGGGGCCAACCTTTTTGCTAAAACATTTTATCACAAACACAATATATATATTTTCAAGCATCATAAAGTCATACACAAAAATAAAAAATTTAAGCTGGATTTCGACCCATCTACTAATCACATTAATTGTAATTGCTAAACCATTCTCAAACATTCTCAACATAATGCAAAACACATCCCAATTAGAACATCATGGCCAAAATCACACTTATACACGTTGTGCCATATCTGTGCGTGCAAATGTGAATCACTACTCCTTCAACAATGTCGGCATGTCCCACTCTTGATCATTACCTACATATATAATAACAAACATCAGTAATGGTTGTTACTGGTATGAAAATAACTAAATATCAAACTGAAAAATGAGAGCTAATTCTCATGTAAAACAAACATTTATATAACTTCCACTAAATATTCAAAAGGGCAACTACTGAGGAGCCAATGAGTTGCAAACAATATGGCATCCTTAATTGACTCACATTATGCCTCTCTTGATATTTTCTCACAAGTCACACTCTCGAAAAAATCAATATTCTAAGCACTCTCTAAACCTCCATATTTCTTCTGGCTCAAAGTATAAAGGCCAAGTACTCTTAGACAGTTGCCTTTAGTATCATTTGATACCACACGAATAGACGTGCGCTATACATAACAGGTGTCCTCTACTCCATGCCTCTTCTGGTGTGAGGAAGCTTTAGACGTAAAGTTATCAGGATCCCTCGGGAATGGAATGGTCCCCTCACTAATCCAGAGAGGCATAATGTGCCCTCTCACGATATGTGTAAGTCAGTTCTCCACTCTTGGCTTACATGAAAGTCCGATAAAAATTATATTTATAGGGCTGGGAAGGGAATTATATAAGCAGGCTTGAAGGCAACTTACTATAGATCTAGGCTTTTGAAAACAGTTTGAACGATCTCATCCTCGAGGATTCTTAATTTCAAAAAACATTAAGTTTAAATGGAGTGTGTTAAGTGGAATCAGATAAAACTACCACTCAACACATCTTGCAAAACAAAACCACGATGGAATAGAACAACAAATCAAGAGGCGAGTCCTATGGACCTAGTAGAAGCTTCAAGCGGGGTCTCGTGCCTAGGCGGTGAGCTCTTACTTCATACCTACACAAACAAAACTACACACTGACGCCCATGCTAACTATCTAATACATGTATGAAATAGATGAATATGAATATAATCACGACCATAATACACTTATGTACAATACAATAACATGAATTTAATCACATAATAGTATTTAATTTAACCATTATGTAAATGATGCAAAATGAAATGACTGAATGTTCACAATCCAACTTATAATAAGTCTCCACAAATAATTATCACGAATACCATAAATAATTTAATGATTAGATAAATCTAAACATAGGAGATATCAATCGAGTGACAATCCAATAAGTATAATTCAACCATATCATACAAATCGTTACATCATCATGAATATTATAAATACTAACATCAACATTAGACAATCAACAAATAATTTACATAAAAAAAATCATTGTCCACTATTTATAGCAAAAGGCATTCACTTTTTACATCCTAGCGACAAATTAACAATTAAAGCCTACCAGTCATCACTTTTAAGTGGGTCAGTACATCACAATTTCTAAAATTATTATCATCTCATCAATTTCCATCATTAATTCACTTTCAAATCAAATAAATAATTGACTTGTACAATTATAAAACTAATGCATAACTCCATAATTTTAAAACATAATCAATAACATACTAAATTTCATAATTAAATACTTTGAATCATCATTAATCACCAAAATTCATTAAATTACATAGAGGAACTCATCAATCAACAATTATTTATCATGAAATTGCAAAATTAACATATCATGAACAATATATAAAAATTATGAATAATATGAATAATTATTGAAATGAACAAACAAAATTAAAATTGAAAGAACAAGAACTTCTCATAGTGGTTCGACTTAAAATCGGCGATGACAGTGATGGCCCCAGCTGCCAACTGTGTTGAGGGGTGGCGGTGGTGACTTCCGTATGGTGAGAAGAGAGGGAGGTTGAGCTAGGACTAGGTGGAGGAGAGTGGGTGGACAATGGCCGGAAATTGGCCGGCAACGATTTGATGTTGCCAGTAGTCGAGCTGTAAAACCCACGATTCGAGTCAGGGTTTTATATTCAGAACCGGTCGGGTCGACTGTTATTTTTTCGAGTTGAGTCAGTTTCAGGACACGTGTACCGAGCCGACGCCGGTCGCGTGTATGAGCCATGAGGGTCATGTGTACCCAAGTATATAATGATAACGTCATGAACACAGCAGAAAAGAATGAGTTATCAGAATATATGAGAGTATGCAGTTCATTCTTTTTTATTATGATATATAATGGATCGTAGAATTAGTTTTAGGCCGTTTACCGCGTTAGGACGCGTTACGGGCATTTTGGGTGGGTTGATAGTCTTAGAGCATATCATTACGATGTTTGGTATTTGTTTGTTTTTACGGGATTTTTCCCGATTTTTATGAATTTTTTTAGGATTTAATACGACTTAGTTATTATACTTGACTCGAGTCAGAGACGAGTCAAGTAATATTTACGAGTTTGCCACCACACACACCCTCAACCCTTCCTTTCTTCTTCCCCCAAACCATCGCCCGCGCCGCCCCTGTTCGCGCGCCACCGCCGCCACGGCCGACGCCGCCTGGCCGCCGGTCGACGCCGCCCAGCCCGGCCACGGCGCCGCCTTGCTGCCCCGACCAAGTCCGGCCCCCACCGGGCCGCCGCGACGCGAGGAAGCCACGCCGCGACGCCGCGCCCGCGTGCGCTTCCGTCGCCGATTCCGTCACCGGCGACCAGCACCGCCGCGATCGGTCGGTAGCATCGACACCCTCGACCCCCTAGCGGCCTTCCCCGACCGGAGCGGAGGCCATCGCCGCCCTGGCCGGCCGGATTCTTCCCTCATCGCCGCCGCTCTGTTTTAGGCATTTTCCGGCGAGCCGCCACCTCCGTTGGCCGCGTCGACCTCGTAGATGGGTCGGGCTCGCCGAGCCGGTTCCGAGGGTACCCAACACAACCCCTTTCCGACCAGTAGACGCCGTAGGCGATGGTTGCCGGAAAACCACCGGAAGTCGCCGGAAAACCGCCAGTAGCTGCCGGAAAACCGCCGAAAAATCGGAATTTCTGGAATTCGCCGGAATTCACCGGATCTTCCGCGGGGCTCACCCAGTGGAGCCCGATCGAGCTTCGGACGCCGATGAGCGCCAAATTTGAGCTCCGAGACGCGCGACGGAACCCTAGCCGTCGCCGATTGCCGACGACGTGAGGTATAATTACCTCCGATTGATTTATTTAAAATTAATGATAATTGTTAGCATAGCATATTAGGGTTGATTAATTATTATGATGAATGTTAAGATAAGTGATGAAGTGATAAGTTATATGATGTGATTGATAGTGCATGGAGGTTAGTGCATGGAGGTTAAGTGATCTAATGAAGTAAGTAAATTGAGCCTGATAATCGTGTATGATGCAACTTAGGAAAAATACAATAAAAATTGCTATGAATAGGATGAGTAGAGTTATTTTCATATTTATGGTTATTTTGACGGTCGATGATTTTGTATTTAATTGTATTGAGTTTGATGCATCATGTAGTTAGTGGGCGTTAGTATTTAGTTTTGATGTGTAGGTACGGAGTAGGAGCTCGCCGCCTAGGCGCGATGACACGCTTGGAGCTTCTACCAGGTCCGTTTAGGACTCGTCTTGTTTTACGCTCTTCTATTGTATGTTTATTTTATTATTTGCAGGGCGGGTTAAGTGGCGTTTTATTGGATCCCACTTAACTCGGGCCATTTAACCGAATATTTTCCGGATTAATAACCCCTCGAGGATGAGATCCCTCGAGGATGATTTCGAAAACAAGATCCACCACAAGTTGCCTTCGGGCCTATTATATGAATCCCTTCCCAGGCCTATATATATAGTTTTATCGAGTTTTCAGTGAGACGAGAGATGGAGAAACCGACTGCACGTACCATGCAGAGGATGCCGTGACAGTCAAAGCGGGCTCTGGATTAGTGCCAGCGGACTGTTCCATTCCCGAGGGATCCTGACAACTCCGCGTTTGAGTTCCTCACACCCGGAGAACGTGGAGGTTTACGGGTACTGTTTAGTACAGCGCATGTCCGGACTTGTGGTTCAAAGGGTACTAAAGGCGACTGCCTGAGAGTACTCGGCCTTCGTGCTCAAGGCCAGGAGAAATATGGAGGTTCGGAGAGGGCTTAGGATAAAGTTTCATGAGAAGTACTGAAAAAGAAGTGCTGAGAGTAGCACAGTACCAGCAGCAGATAGTTAGTTCGGGATGCTACCGGGTCTGCAGCCCAGTGGCTCCTCAGTAGTGCCCTTCAGAGTGTTCTTGAGGAAGTATATGGTTTTCTTTCATATGAGAGTTTGCTCTCATAGCCAGCTTGTTATAGTTATTTTATTTTCCGGACCAGTAACGCTTGTTACTGACGTTTTTCTTATATATATGTAGGTGATAAGCACGAGATGGATGAGCCAGCTTGGACGGAGGAGCAATGAGGTCTTGTGCACACACACATGTTAGATTTCTGAATGTTTAATATTGTATTATTATGTTATTATTTTGTGAATGACATGAGTAAATGTTTGAGCATGACGATATGATGTGAATGAGATGCTAAGACATGATAATAGAATGCAAGATGTGAGTCGAGCAGCAGAAGCGTAGTGGGTTGAGACCCAAGCTTCAGAATGAATGCATATAGTAGATTAGATTTGTGTGAATGAAATTGTTAATGCTATGCGTATATATATTTGTATATATATTATTTTGACAGGGTGGCCCCTAATTGCACTTTTAGGGGAAATTCTGTCCGTTTTATTTCAGAATTTTTATTAATTTTGATCGTGATTGTGATGGTGTGAAATTTAATTTGCATGTCATTCATGTAGTACCATGTTAGGATTTTGTGCATTCATTCATTCATGACGAGATCGTATCTTCATCTTAAGACGCCGAGATTGGATCCGCATGAGTTAGGTTCGGGTTAGCCGACCTAACCGGGGCCTGTAACATGCCGGTTTGGTTCACGAGTGTGAACCGGATTTGGGGTGTTACACGAGCGGGTAGGGAGGAGGGCGAGCAGGGGTAGGGGAGGCAAAAGGAAGAGAGGAGAAGGAAAGGGGAGAAGAGGCGGGGCTGCGTGCGTGCTGCCGGCGGCAACAAGAATGGACAGAAGGTGAACAGATGAAGTGGAATGAGAAGGAAGGGTCAGGTAGAGGAAGGGGAAAGGTTGGAGAAGGGGAGGCCGGAAGGCATTGGTGGCCGGCGGCGGTGCTGCCAAAGGCGGGGTTGCTGGCATTGGCATCGTCGTCGTCGTGGTGTGGTGTGGGTGGGTGTGTGGGTGTGGGGGGGGGGAGGTGGGGGGGAGAGGGAATATGGGAAAAGAGGAGGTGTCGGTAGGGATTCTAATTAAGTGACGGCAGCTCGTGAGCATTTGGCATTCGACTCAGTTCAACTTGATTCGAAACTCGACATTTAAATGCTCGAGCTTGAATCCTATGAGTTGAGTTTGAGCAAAGTATTGTTCGACTCGACTAGTTATAACTCGAACTCGACTCGAAATCAATTCGTAGTTCGGCTCGAACTTGACTCAATAATATAATATAATAATATACATAATATCACTTGCCTAATCAAAATATATTTAAAATCATAAATAAATGTTATTATTAACTATGGACTAAAGGATGGTGGTGGTGAGGGTGTTTTATTTTATTTATTTTATTTTTTATCAAATCTTGGTTGTCCTTGTAATCGAACGATTCAGATTAAAGTTTGAGACAAAAATATTATTTGCCCTCGGCTATGATAATCTTTATATATATATATATATATAAGTTTCATTGTAACTAGTTATATTTATTTATATGCAATAAAATATAAAAATAACATAATAGCTCAGTTGGGAGAGTCTTAGGCAAAAGAATTGAAGGTTGCATGGTCAATCCACACTCATCGCATTATTTAATATTATTTTTTGTTGGATATGCCTTTCATTATTAATAATTTCCTCCACCTTAAGAAAATGGGGAGAAAGGAAATCATAAATAAAGGCTTGTAATTGAGTGAGCCAAGATACTTTTGACCTTATAATTGACCTGGTTTCGAGCTCCCGAACAAACTAGTTTCGAACTCCCAAATGAGGTGCTTTCGAGATCGGCAAAATTAAACAGTTTAGCTATAATCGAGCTCTAAATCGAGCTCGAACAACATAAAATATTTGAGTTGATTTTGAGCATATATGTTCGATCTCGAGTTGTGTTCGAACAAACTTTAAGCTATTCGAGTCGAGTTCAAACACAAGCTAAGCTCGACTTGCTCTCTCGTTTAGCAGCCCTTGTTGAGTAGGGGAAAGAGAGAAGAGAGTAGTTGGGTTTTTTACTTTTGTTTTGTTTTTTACACCCAAGGAGGATGAAACCAATTAGATATAAAGTGAATTCTAAGGCTTCTAAAAAGTTGTCTAAGGGCTTTAAGGCATGTCAAACGCATCATAGACGCGAGTCAAAAATAAAAAACTATCAACCCAACTAAAAATCCCAACCAATGCTTCCTAATAAAATCAATGGCTTAAATTTAATTTCTACAATCCATTGAGCAAAATAAAATAATCATAGCATACACTAATATATACTGATAACCTAGTCTGTTGCTGCGTATCTTATGTTATCAACATATATAGGGCTGCTAAACAAGCTAGTGAGCCAAACTCAACTTGTGTTCGAACTCAGCTCAAATAGTTCGAAGTTCATTCAAACTCAGCTTAAGATCAAATGAGTTTTGAACATACATGCTCTAGCTCAACTCGAGCTCGAATACATTTAAACGGATCGAGATCAAACGAGTTTTGAACATACATGCTCGAGCTTAACTCGAGCTCGAATACACTTAAACTATTTAATTTTGACAAGCTCAAACCCAGCTCGTTCATGAGCTCAAAACCAGCTCGATTATAAAGTCAAAAGTAACTCACTTAAAAAAATGCAGTTAGTGTGGATTAAACCCACAACCTCCAAGTCTTCAACTTGAATACCTCCCATCTAAACTATCTCACTACTTTGTTATTATATTGTATATAAATAAATATAACTAGTTACAATTAAACTTATTAGTGTGTGTGTGTGTATATATATATATATATATAATATAAAGACTATATTATTATATTATTTTATCGAGTTGATTTCGAGTCGAGTTCGAGTTATAATTGAGTTGAGTCGAGTAGAACACTGCCTTGCTCAAACTCGACTTGAAGGATTCGAGGTCGAGGTCGAGTATTTAAATATCGAGTTTCGAGTCGAGTCAAGCAAAGCTGAGCCGCATGCCAAATGCTCACGAGCTAGCTCACTCAATTAGTAACCCTAATTATATACTCATGTATATATATACTCTCATAGAACGTAAACACAGTCGACCTCGGACTCGCGCATGTGTTCTGAAAGCTAAACCAACCCTGACAAACGGTCAAACCGCCCGACTATCGATTATAAAATATTATCTCGAGTAGCAGGTTTTACAACCAGGCTCCACAAACATTTGACTACCCCCTCTACCTTGCAACCGCTGGCCTCCCCTAAGCTCTGACCAACCCCTCTAATCTCTTACCATCGGCGTCCCTCATCTAACTCTCCGATCACCAACACCCTTTGTGGATCGCCCCATGTGGCGAGTGCTACTCTTAGAGTATCCCGACCATTGTTTCATTGTTACGCTGACCACCGTCCACTGCTACAATGCTCCTCTCCATAACCCTTTGATTATCACAACATCACCCTTCTTCCCCTTCTTTTGGTCAGTCTTCTTTTATTTTTGGGTTATACAACATAGATTTCAATTTTGTTTAACTCAATTCCTTATATTATTTGATTACCAAAATTTGTTAAATGTTGTAAAGACAAATTCTTTTGATAATATAATGCTCGAAAAACATGTTTTTTAGCTCCTTCTTGTTGTTAATTTATAAATTGTTAGACATTTATGTTTTAATTTCGTTTGTAAACACAAGATATGTAACTGCTTAGTGATTGAATGTGTATAGTAATTTATAAAAGCTCTTGGTACCTCATTTTTTCATATCTAAATTGTTGAAATGGTTTTTTCTTGTTTCTATAAATTTGTTTAGCGATACCATTATGTGGTTCATTGCTGCCATTTTATAGCTTGATAATGTTCTTTTATAAATCAATTAATCATGGATGCAAAGTCTAGATTTTGGTTTTCTTACTTCATTTTCGTACTTTGCCACGGACGTGTATATTTTTTTGTCTTTATGATGATATTTTGTTATTCAAGCTTATTTATGTTGGGTATTGTCATTATTAATAATTTATTTGTATGTTTGATGTATTTAATATTACATATATGCACAAATGTTTATTATATAAGACTGATTTAACCAATTTAAATCCAATTTTTGATTTATCAATCCAATTTAGTAAGTCCCCTTTTGATCGATTTGGAGGCTGATTTCGATTTTTACAACTATGAATTGAGCGCATGAAACTCAATCCATCACTTTTTTTAGCATTATAATTTAGTCAGGTATATTTTGTCAAATATAACAAATTCTCGGCTAATTGTAATAATAACTAGCCAAAGACACATGTCATGCACATGATACATTTGAAACTTATTAATAATATGTATTAAGAATGTATAAAATTAATTTCAGAAAATATTACAATATTCTTTTTAAATAAAAATAATGAATATTTATTTAATTTAAAAAATATAGTTGTATACAAATATGAAAAATAATTTTAATTTTGATAAGTAAAAAACTTTAATAAATAAACAAAATAAATTTTTAAAAAGTTTTTTCATTCGGATAAAATTATACTCTAAGTTTTTTTATTAATAATAAATAGCAATAAATAATAAATAAATAAAAATGTAGAAAAATGTAAAGCATGTATGTATTATTAAGTAAAAAATTTTAATTTGAATAATATAATTATAAATACATTAAAATTTATCAATAATTTTAAAATTCCTAATTCGGAAAAAAAATAAACCCAATGCCTTTCTAAAAGAAAGTCATAATAATAATAATAATAATAATAATAATAATATTAATAATAATAAAGTATGTGGACATATAAAATTATTATTAGGCCAGAATCAACTAGATTGTAAGAAAAGTTGAAACATAATAAAAGCGAAAAACAACCCCAATGTCTTAATTTACAGGGGTTGACGCTACATTGTTGTCACATTATTTGAACATTCATTTCAAGTCCTTGTGTGGCATGATATGATTTTCAATTTTTTTTTGTATTTAACTAATCTCAAGTGCTTTAGAATTTTAACATAAATATAAATTTATTTATAATACAAAAAAAATTAATTACAATTTTTTCTATAATATTTTTTTCTATTACTTGATTTGTACTATAATAGACTTTTATTATAGTTGTATATATCATGTCTATTCTTAAAAAACTTAATATACTATTATTTTTAATTAGCCAATATTCATTCAATTTGTTAATTTTATAAATCTACTTACTTAAAAATTGTTAGATTTTTTAATTGTAATTTTAATTGTGATATTAAAAATGTAAAATTATAATTTATTTTCTTTTATAAATAAATAATAAAAGATAATATTATAAAATAGTTAAAGGATACATAACAAATCTTAGTTAAAAAGACTTAATAAAAAATTAATATTTTTATAAATATGAAATAGAGTGCAATATTATAAAATAATTAAAAGATGTGTCAACACCATATTAAAAGTTTAGGGTTATATATTTATATAAGAATTTGTCTAGTGTGAGGCACTAGGCAAGCAACTGATTCATTTTTCTACCATGTAATGTATCTCAAGGTTCGCATTTTGAATCTTGAGGTCTGTCACATGGTTGAGAATGGAAAAGCTCGCCATTAAGTAGTTTAAATATATATATATATATATAAATATATATATATATATATATATATATATATATATATATATATATATATATATATATATAGCCCGTTTTTACTGTGCTCAAGCACAGGTAAGTTACCTGTGCTTGAGCCATCCAGCCGTTGGATTCAAATCCAACGGCTGGATAAAAAAAGGTTGGGGCGGCGCGCCGCCGGCCGACCCGACGCTCGCGGCGACACCCTCCCCCCCACCACCGGCGGCGACGGGGTGGCGGATCTAGCCACCCCGCCGCTTCCCCTGCCGGCCAGCCGCCCCGCCGCGCCACCCCCTCCCGCCCCCGTCCCCCGCCCGCCACCCCGCCGCGCCGCGCCCACCACCCCCCCCAGTCCCCCGCCCAACCGCCGCGCCCCGCCCGCCACCCCGCCGCGCCGTGCCCCCGTCCCCCGGACCACCCCGCCCGCCACCCGCGCCCGCCAACCCCGCCACCCGCCGCTCCCCCGGCCGTCGCTGTGGCCGGGCACCGCACTCCGCCATCGCTGCTGCGGCGGTGCGAGGCCAAGATCAAACTTGAGCCCAGGCAGCTTGCCTGTGCTCAAGCATAGGAAACATATTTCCATATATATATATATATATATATATATATATATATATATATATAGGGGGGGGCTGATCTAAATCGCGGCGGTCGGATCTAACCTATGGCGGCTGTTTCGGCCACCACCAATAAAAAATGCTGGCTCCTTTTAGCCGACAACGTGAGATTCGACTTGGTGATACTAGATCTGGTTGCCCTGTGGCCAAACCCAGTGGGGGGTGCCCAAATTTGGCCACACTTGGCCAAATCTCGTTGTTGCCAATTGAAATGATTGCAGGCAAAAAAAATCTTCTTTTTTAAATGTTGGCGATCATTTCGGTCGCCAATGGCCACATCCGACCACTTGCAGTTGGATTTGGCCATTGGAGTGTAGCCGGTAGGAGTTCAGGCCGCAAGCCGTCGATTCAGTTGTTGATGGTCGAGAAAGAGGGTGGGTTTTTTTTTTGTTTTTGAGATATAATATGAGTCGTCATTGTAATTAGACGACTAATATAAAATAGGTGCAACAAAATTTGCCATAGCCGAGCTTGGGCAATCCAACCATATATATAAGTTTGATATTAAATGCATTTATATGGGTTAGAAAGTGTATAAGTTGTGAGGTTTATAATTTTTTTTAATAAATTTAAATTGGAATGGATATGTTTGAGGCTTTTTTTTTAAAAAAACACTATGTGAAAAATTATTATTTTTTATATGAGAGTCATACTTTGTTTAGGCCTTGATAATAATGTGTATATATATATATGTGAGGAGTGATTTGCTGTACTGCAGCACAGCCAAGATGGCTGTGCTGCAGTGTTTCAGCCGTTGGATCAAATCCAACGGCTGAAACATGACAACCATAAAAAAAAAAAATTTGCTCCGCCGCCGCCGCCGCCGACGCGTCGCCGCCACCCCGGCCGACGCGACGCCACCCCCCTGCCCCGCCCGTCGCCGCCCCGCCGGGGGCGGCGACGTATCCGCCGGGCGACGGGGCGGCGGATCTAGCCGCCCCGGGTCTTCCCCTACCGGCCCGCCGCCCCGCCGCCGGGCGACACCACCGCCGCTCGTCCCCCGCCCGCCACCCCGCCGCGCACGCCCCGCCCGCCACCCCGCCGCCCGCCGCCCCGCCCGCCACCCCGCCCCCCGCCCGCCACCCCGCCGCGCCGCCGCCGCCCC
This sequence comes from Piper betle, assembly GCA_033002965.1. Taxonomy (NCBI): domain Eukaryota; kingdom Viridiplantae; phylum Streptophyta; class Magnoliopsida; order Piperales; family Piperaceae; genus Piper; species Piper betle. Next base: position 57,004 of record JAURVB010000840.1, read on the forward strand.
CGCCCGCCACCCCGTCCCCCGCCCGCCACCCCGCCGCGCGGCGCCCCCGTCCCTCGTCCTCCGTCCCCCGCCCGCCACCCCGCCGCGCCCCCCTCGGCCCCGCCGCCACCCTGCCCCGCCCCCTTCGGCCCCCGCCGCCACCCCGCCGCGCCCCCCTCGGCCCCCGCCCGCCACCCCGCCGCGCCCCCTCGGCCTCCGCCCGCCACCCAGCCGTGCCGCGCCCCGCGCCCCCGTCCCCTGTCGCCGGCGCCCCCCCCGGCCATCGCCGGCGCCGGGCAGCCTTCCCGCCCCCTCCGCCGTCGCTGCTGCGGCGGCGCCGGCGCCGCCCCCCCTTTTTTTCCTTTTTTTTTTTAGATCTTGGCCGTTGGATGCTAATCCAACGGCCAAGATCATACTGCAGCACAGCCAAGATGGCTGTGCTGCAGTACAGGAAGATTTATTCCTATATATATATATATATATATATATATATGGGTCAGAAAGTGTATAAGTTGTGAGTTTTATAATTTTTTTAAATCAATTTAAATTGGATTGGGTGTGTTTTAAGCTTTTTTTAAAAAAAAGAAAACACTATTTGAAAAAAAGAATTATTTTTTATATGAGAGTCATACTTCGTTTAGCCCTTGATTAATAATGTCATATATATCAAAATTACAAATCTCACCAGGAAACGTTAGAAGGAAACACCCCAAAGAGAAAAAAAAGCCTTTTTCCTCTAAACCCTAATTTTGCCTCGCTACAGATTCGGCCGTCGTCGTTGAGCAGCCAACATCTTTCGAAGAAGATGCCGTCAAGGCCAGAGTATGAAGCCCCTCCCGAGTTCTTCTACAATGACCAGGAGGCCCGCAAGTACACCACTTCTTCCCGAATCATGGAGATTCAGGTCACGATACACAAACTGATTCTTTTTTTCCTGCTGCAATTATGATCAAAAGTATGATTTTTTGTTGTTGTTGTTTGTTTGTTTGTTTTTGTTTATTGTGTTTAGCTCTGTAATTGGGTGCAGAACTTATTACTGATGATTTTGTCGCAATTTTGGTGGAAAACACCAATTTGTTATTGTTGTTGTTGTTTCTTGTGTGTATCTGTATGATTAATTGTTGAATTTAGTGATTTGCTGCCATTTTGATCGCGTGCACCATTTTATGTTTTTGTTGTTGTTTATTGTGTTTAGCTATGTAATTAGGAGTGGAATTTGGTTGTAGTTTTCATCGAAAGCACAAATTGTTGTTGTGTTTATTCTTTTATTGTGGGTAGCTATGTAATTAGGTGTAAAATTTATTGTTTTGTTTGTTGTTATTGCTTCTTATGTGTATATGTTAAGTCTTTGGTGAGCGACCTTGATGAAAAATGAATGTATTTGGGGTAAATCTTTGCACCTTGGTATGGACAACCTTTTCTTGCACTGCTTTATTCTCATGGTGATAATATTTTACTTCCCTACAACTAGTCTTTGAGGGCAGACAAGGTGGGCTTACAAATATGTGGAGAGGCATGGGCTTGACCAAGGTTTGCCCTCTCGTCTCTCTCGGCCTTGTCTCGGAGGGTCCATGAAGAGAGATTTCGGAGAGATTTCCAGAAAACACCTATCCATTATATAGGTATTTAATTTAAATTAATAACCAAACTAATATTTTCATATTTTTAATCACAACTAGATGATTTTTATTATAATATGAAAAATTTATAATATTAAGTTATAAGAATACAAGCAAAGCATAAAAAGTATTAAAAGTAAAACATATATAATAAACAATTTACATAATAACTTACATTGAAAATATTTATGCTTAAAGTTTCTATTAATCTAAGAAAAACTATTTGCATAAATAATTGATATAAAAATATTTAAAACAAATATTTACTGCATCATATAGCTTGCTTTTAGGTAAGCAATTATATAAAAATATTTAAATATAATGATAAAATGACTAAAAAAATATTTTTGTAAAAAATACAAAATAAAAATAAGAAATGATGTTATTACTCAGGGCATGTATCAAGCAAAAGCTCGATGGAATCATCCAAGGGCTGGCCTTTCTTCTCCTTCTCAACTATCGGCATCCCCCTCCATCTCCGACGCCGCTGCTGCCTCCTCACCCCCCTATCGGTTGACAGTCATCGGGGCCGATGCCAGAGGAGAAGGGCTAGGCGGCGAGGCTGCCTCCGGCAACAGTGAGGCGGCGACCAGAGAAGGGGGAGACGGTGGTGAGTGTGAGGAGGCCGTCGTCCCTTCCCGATCCCATTCCTTCCCCCTCTCCCCTTCACGCTCACCCTTTCTCTTGGAGGTGTTCTATCTCAGACAACTCCCAAGAACTCGGCGAGACCTCGCGAGTAGGCAAACCTTGGGTTTGACTGGTGCGATAGAGAGGACAAATCATATAGGTGTCAGAAGTGCTATGTGTACCTCAGTCAAATATGGGTCTTAGCTGTTAGTGTGGAACAAGCATTCTTCACTTTTCAGACAGTCTTAACCATCTTCAATTTGAAATAAATGTACTACTGAAGAGTCTATAGTTTTGATGATTATCATTTAGAACTATCAAAGTCACTATTTGAAACATGAAAGCTCAATATTACAAGGCCATTGAATGCATTGGTTGAAGATAGAGCCTATCCAAACTCTTCATTTCAAAAGCGTATATCTCTCAACCTGAATAGAGTTTGGTTATAGAACTTGCCGTGAGGGATAGAAGACGATAGGAACTTTCTAATGCTTCAAGAATCACTCATATCAGAGTTCTATACAAGAAGTTATGACATCTCAAAGTTTGGAGAATCCTCAACAAGAAGTTTGGCTGACAATTGGCAGCCGATCGAGCCAAGAAGGCATCTGTGTGGAGTTTGACAAGAGATTGGTGAAGCTTCATTAGATCGATATAGAATCGATTGTGGATGGGAGGCAAAAGTTCAAGCTCAAGGTGCACCCAAGCGTTTGGCTGGAGTTTGGCAAAATGATCAGTACCTGAACGACGTCCAGAGGATGATCAACAGACGATAGGTAGTGGATCAAGCCTAGTTTTGGAAAAACTAGCTGTTGGGAAGGATTATGTGGTAAATTCAAAGGCACTACTATTCTTAAAGAGGAGACTTTGGTATATAAAAAGGACCTTGGGACGTGCATTTTGAGCAAGTCTTGGGAGGTTCCAAGTGTGAAATATTGAATTGGAAAATCATGTTATTTGTAACTTCCTTGTGCTTTCATTTTCACATCTAAGAGTGTTGTTTGAGCCCAAGACATGTGTGCTAAAGACTTGGTGAGGATATTGTTCTATGTGTTGATCTTGGATGTAAACTCCTACTGTGTTTGGAGTGTGAGTTAAGCATCTTTGCCTTGGGTGTAAGGAAAGGTGCTTGCCTGCCTTAAAGGTGTAGAGGTGGATTGCTTCTTAGCTCTAGGGATGAGCTTGAAAAGGAGTAGGCTCCTTGGTTCTAAGGAGAGCTGGTAAAGGCATTGGTTCCTTGGTTCTAAGGAGGGTTGGTGAAGGAGGAGGTTTCTTGGAACAAGGGGGTGCTTGCGAAGAAGTGAGTCCTTTACTGTTGGGATTTGAAAGAGGAGTAGGCACCTTGGCTTTTGGGAGAGCTTGGATGAGGAGTGAGGTTTGCTTCCATAGTTGTAAACTTATAGGGTGTTGTTAGAGGCGTGTGCAAACTTTTTTTGCCTTTAGGGGGAGCTTATAAAAGAAGGCTTGTTGGCTTATAATGTGTACAAGTTATGTCATAGTGAAGCAAGTGAAGACCAACATTTCTATAGGACATGGAAGGGATAGGAAAGTGAAGTAAGAGTTCTAAATCACTCTAAAAATTCTTCTGGCTTGTGTATCATTTTTTTATCTATTATTTTGTTTACGTTATATATATTTATTTTATATATGCTTCACTTATCCTTATCCCACCCAATTCTCTTGTGTTTGACTTGATCGGTAGGAGGTATTGAGTGAGCAAGTTTTAAATCAATTTAAATTCTAGTTTAGTTTGATTTAGTTCGCCAAAGCTCAAGACTTTAATTAGTTTAGACTTAATTGTAATTGACTTACTTGTTCACTTAAGATCTTGTTGTGCAAGTTTTAATTGATTTAATCGCTTGTTTTGTTGGACTTATTCATCAAAGTTTGTGACTTGATTCAATTAGAACTTGATATACTTAGTGTTAATTCTCTTAATTATTTTTTAAGTCTTCTGCTATTATTTGTCCATCATCGATTCACTTAATGGTGCTAAGGTATTGTGAGAATCTAATTTGTTTGATTTGTGATCGTAATTAGCTCTCTCCCGCAATTAGCACTCTGCCCCCAACAACCTTGTGTATGCTAGAAAATAGAGACCATTAGCAGAATACTTATATGCTAACCTTTAAATGAATCTAACCTGAACTACCATTTGATCTGTATATGTGATTGTCACATCAGCCATTTAAACGTGCACCAAACACATTCAAATTCTCAAATGCAGCCATTCAAATCTGCAGATCATTTCTGTGTAATTAGGTGTACATTTTATTGTTTTGTTTGTCGTTGTTGTTGTTGTTGTTGTTTACTTTGTATAGCTAAATTATTGGCTGCAGAATTTATTGTTTTCTTGTTTTTTGATTGTGTAGCTATGTAATTGGGTGCAAGAATTTATTGTTTTGTGTGGGTGTGGTTGCCAATGTTTGATAGGCCAAGCTTTCAGAGAGGGCGTTGGAGCTCCTTGCTTTGCCGGATGATGGTGTTCCCAGACTGTTGCTCGACATTGGTTGATTTGAAAGCTGTTTGCAAATTAATTTGTTGAAAAGACATGTATTTTTGATATGTTGATGGATAACTTTCTATTGTTTGTGAAGGTTGTGGGTCTGGTCTTAGTGGGGAGACTCTGTCAGAGCATGGGCACCAGTGGATTGGGTTGGATATTTCTCAATCGATGCTGAGTATGTTTTCAAGCTTTTATTCTGTTAAAATTGTTTAGTTTTTACTTGTAAATTGCTGGTTTCATAGCTTTGGAGCCAGAAGTATGAGACCTGTTGAGTGTTACACTTTTGTATCTCTTAGTGTGGGTTTTCTTCCAGATATAGCTTTAGAGCGAGAAGTAGAAGGCGATCTGTTGCTTGCAGACATGGGTCAGGTATGTGTTTCCTGGTGTTATAGTCCATAAATTAATGGATAGTCATCTCAGTTGTGTGGTACTTTGAATCCTGCTGATGAAGGATTGGTGCTATCTTAGTCCTGCATTCAATGGATATAAGCACTTATTATGTATTAATTGTTTCTGAGTTGTTTTTAGCTTACTAGTCTTTGAAGTGTTGTATATTTCCACCAACCAAAAGAGAAATGTTTGTATATTAACTTGCTGTTCAAGCTTCTTCATCTATTTATAATAAATACAGAGCATTAATCAGTTTATAAGTTTTTGCTTGCCTTACCTGTTTACAGGGTTTGGGTCTGCGCCATGGTGTTTTTGATGGTGCAATTAGTATCTCTGCTGTTCAGGTAGTCTTTCTGTTCTAGTATCTTTTATTTCTTTCTGTTCTAGTATCTTTTATTTCTTTCTTGTTTTGTCTTCTTTTTTCTCTCTAGAGATACATGATTAAAAATAGTGTCTCACTCACGCTTGAACTCGAGCACGAATTAAGGAAGAGGATTGGCATTAGGAAGGGCATCTAGTTGTCAAAACTTTACCATTTGTGATCGCATGGAACCTATATCAGGATCTATGGCTTTGACCTCTTTTTTGGATAAGATGGTTGGAAAAGAAGAATAATAAATTTCCCTCAAGATCATATACTTTCTAGCTTTTAAAGTTAACCAGCACGTTCAATTGAAATTGTATTTCTTTTTCTTTTTCGGAGGATGATGGTCTGCTTTTAATTTAAGAGACATTTATGCCCGTTAACTGTATATATATTTTTTTGACAAATTATTTTTGGGTGGACAGTGGTTGTGCAATGCTGACAAATCCTGCAATCAACCAAGGTTGAGACTGAAGTAAGATTTTTTAAGCTCATAATGACTTTCTTCTGCACTTTTTCCTGCTGCATGTATTATCTCATCTGTATGAGATGTTTCTTTGCAGGGCTTTCTTTGTGTCCTTATATAGGTGCTTAGCTAGAGGCGCAAGAGCTGTACTGCAATTATACCATGAGAATCAAACCCAGCTTGAGTTGATTACTACCTCTGCAATGAGGGCTGGATTTGCTGGTGGAGTGGTTGTTGACTATCCCCACAGGTAAGTTTAGTTTTCATGTGCATAAAATTTCTGCCACTCACTTACAAAGTTATACTTTTTCCCAATTATTGGAGTGAGGCTGAATTCTCCATTGGTGGTATTACGACATGATTCCTATCTAAAAATTTAGGAAAGCATGTAATGGCCACAGATGCATAACTCGGATCGGTGGTGATCCAATTTAAAAAATAACGTGAATCGGCTAGGCTCGAATCGGTCGCGAATCGGCCGATTCGAGCCGATTTCACCCGATTCCGGCCTGGCAGTTGGGTGGCGGCAAGGGCGGCGACAGGCAACCAGGGGGCCGGGGCTGGGGGCAACGGCGGCGAGGGAGGCGAGGGCGAGCGAGGGAGGCGAGGGCGAGCAGCGAGGGAGGCGACGGGGTGGCGAGGCAGTGCGGGGCGAGCTGCGAGTGCGGGGGCGAGCTGCGAGGGCGAGGGCCGGGCGGCGAGGCGGGGCGGGGTGAGCTGTGAGGGCGGCTTTGGGGCGAAGGCGAGGAGGGGGGGTGGGGGGCAATAGGGCGGCAACGGGGCGGGATTGGGGGTGAGGGTGGGCGACGGGGCGGCAGAGAGGGGCGGGCGGCGGTGGCGGCGGGGTGGGGCGGCGGCAGCGGCGGCGGGGGAGAATGAGGGATGAAATATAAGTGGCATTCTCGTAATTAAAAGTTGACTCGACTCCGACTCGAGTTAAAAATAATAACTAACTCCAAATAATTTTAAAAAAATCCAAAAATATGAAAAAATATCATAAAATATAATACATATTATAATATGAAAATTATATCAAAATGATATATTATATATTAATAACCCATTAATTTTGATTAAGTTAAAATTTGTGTATAAGATCGATTCAGGCCGATTCAACTGAACCGATTTTTGTTTGATTTAGACCGATTTCGACTCCTTCGAAAAATTTCGACATTCGATTTTTGCAACCATGGTAATGGCAATGATGTTGAAGCTTTAGGCTTCATCTTAATGTTCCCACTTTTGAGGGTTGTGATGAGAAGGGCATTTGGTATGAAAACTTGCCACTCTCTTTCTGTATGTTTGAGTCAAAAGGATTCAATAGATAATTTCAAAATCATGTGGCTGAATCTTAGCTTAGCTGCAATTATGTGTCGATAATGATAATGGCGATAAATCATTTGTATGAAATAGCTATATTTCTTATTGTTTCCATCAAAGTTGGTCAAGCGCATAATATTTGATGCACTTTGGTATTGTTTACTTGTTAGTGTCATTACCTAAGAATCACTATCCAAAGCAGTTAAATTTGGTATTTTTAAAATAATTTGCTACCCTCCATCATTGTAAATGATTATGAAATTGGAGTTATGAATAATGAGTTTTATTCTGTTATTAAATCTTACACAGAAATATACTTTCTTTTTAATTGGCATATGCTTATATCATTGCTAGCACCCGAGCAAAGAAGTCATTCCTTGTTCTTACTTGTGGTGCGCCATCCCTTGGTACTGCTCTTCCTAAGGCTAAAGGTGAAGATGGTGAAAGTTGTAGTGATGGAAGTAGTGATGATGAAGATGGAACTGTAAGTTGACTATTTTATCTTTTGCTACATTCTTTCTGCACCTCCTGTCCTTCCCTTCAATTATACATTTTGACAATTTAACGTTTACACATTTTTCTTCATGAT